>VZTT01070382.1:27712-43454 GCA_013400855.1 Buphagus erythrorhynchus
GGGGGGGGGAGGAAAGTGGTGAGAATTTTTATTTAATGATATACACTAGTTTTTGAAGACCTAACTTCACATTTTGATTTCTGGGAAAAAAATACTTCTGCCCTGATTCAGCCACATTCCCTATGAAAAAAATAATTCTAATTTTTTCAGGAAATTACAAGAATGAGTGAGCCAATACAATTTAACAAAAGGCTGAATACAAATTATTTGTATGAGGAATATTATTATGGACAAGATGCAATGGGAACAAACTGAAATACAGAAAACTCTTTTTAATTTAAGAGAATCACTTTTCCATCATGAGGGTGGTCAGGCACTGGCACAGGTAACCCAGAGAGATTATGAAGTCTCCTTCCATGCAAATGTTCCAAGTGCAACTGCTCACGGTTGTGAGCAACCTGCTCTCACTCGCCCTGCTCTGAGCAGAGGCTCGGACTAGACAGCCTTCAGAGGTTCCTCCCCACTCTGTGATTCTCTGACTATTAAGAACAAAGATCCAAATTTACCAATTGTGTTAAGGATGAATATCAAATTTAATCTAATCTCAGCTATACAAATAGAGAATTTAATTTTGAAAATTAAGCCATAAAACTGGCAATAATGTGTCCTTTTAAATGAACAGAAGTCTAAGTAATCATATTTCACATTTTCTAGCCCACAGAAGAGTGTATGAAAAAGAAAAATACCATTTCTTTTTACATACCTTATATTTCTAACACTTGAAGTGCTGTGCCAAGAAATTCTCCATTTTCCAATTAAAGGAACAGTTTTGCAACATAGATTCTGGATTTATCTCTGCACATTACTATAGTAGCGTTGATGGCTATGACCTCTTTTCCTGTCAATCTTTATTTCCATATGCTATCTGATTGACTGTCACACCTCCTGTATTCTCCTTCATATTTTCTCCAATTCCTAAGCTTAAAACTCATGTAAAGTTACTCAGAACCAATACCACAACAAATCCCATAAACCACACAGGCCTTCGCAAGTGTACAGGAGCTAGAAGCTTTGAAAGCCTCTTCCAGCCGAGTCAGAAATGCATTTCACATCACTAAACAATGCTCTGTCCAGCACTGACTGTGTAATTCTTCAGTTATTACTTCGCCATCACTGCTAGAGTTAGAATTAAGTGGCATTAGCAGTTCTGCCATCAATGCCACACATTCAGCACAGGTAGATTCACAGCTCTCCCAGACAGGTGTAAGAGGGACAGAAAAAACTGCAGGAGCTCAACCTCTGCTACGAACAGAGGGCTGGAGCATGGACAGGCAACCAGACTTTGCAAAGCTAAGCTGAACAGCAGCAGCTGAACAAGCAATATGTAGGGGCACACAAATCTGGAAGATAAGAGTGAGCACAGCAAACACAATGGTGCAAGTCACTAGAGTGCAGTGTTCGCGAAGGCAAGTATTTAAGGGCCAGCAAATTAAACGCATAACCATCTGAATCCAGGCATTTCTACGCTGCCAAAGAAACCTTTCAGGCTTTCTTTAAAACACAGATGTTAAAAATAATAAAAAAAGGTGAGTAGGGGTGGGGACACTTCCAGTTAAAATATATTCAAGATCCTAACATCCTCACATTGTAGAAACTCTCAGCTCTCACTGTGCTGGTTTTCTCTGCACATTTCTCTCAGCCAGGCTTCTGGGAGAGGAGGGAACTGTGGACAGACTCAATACAACTTTCAGGCTTTTATGCATTAGCACTGCTAAAACATCCAAGTTGATGAGATTTAAAGGGTTTGTTTCTCTGCTGAAGCAAAACCTTTCACTGGGTCAAAATTGAATAAATTTTGCATTAATGTGTGGATTCATACAAGCTTGTTTGATAAAAAGGCTACACTGACAAGCCTGGGCTCCTTCTGAGCATTCACTGCCATCTCTCCAGAGGTTCAAGTTCCCTCTGCTGCCCTGATAAAGAGGCAGGGGAAAAACAGGAACAGCAAATATCACTTGGCTGAAAATTGGCTCACAAAGCTTTCAGAAGCTTATTGCTGTGAGTGCAAAGAGTTAAACTCCACAAGGCATGCTCTGATCTCATACATCAGTGAAAAAACAGCAGCAGCTCTACCCAAAGCAATGTTGCAAAATAAACATGAGGCTGAATCAGACCCATAAGCTCTTAAAGAGAACAGTGAGCTAGATATAGATATGAAGTTCCCAAGGTGAAATACTTTTGTACCAATGCGACCTCCAGACATTATCGTTCAACCTTCTTCAAGATTTAGGTTTGATTTCAGGCTAAGAACAACCAGTTGGAACAACCATACAAAGTAAAGCTGAAGAGTACTTAAAAGGGATGGGAGAATCCACCTGAAACAAACATTTGGTCAAACCTCAGAGCTGAAAAATAAAATTCCAGTCAGCACAGTGGAAACAACTTCAGTTACACTCTTAATGATAACACTGAATTATCCACTTACCACCTGAAGTTGATAAAGGTAAGAAATTAAATTATGAAACCTTATAGGTGCACCTTTCATTATCTGGGCTGGGGAAAGGGTGCAAGGGGCAGGTGTGCTGCATTTAAGCTACATATTTAAGCTACAAATAAAACTCTTAAATTTTCTCACAGTATTTCACTGCTCACCTGCAGTCCCCACAGGGTTAAAGTTGGAGAGCTCAGCCCTGCTTCTCAGTCTGGAGCTTTCTACAACTGACCAGCTGTCAGAGCTTAGGCATATCTTCAGGAATCCAGTGATACAGCAAAGGTCTGAATGCACACATACAAACGCACACACACATTTGTGACTCCCTGTAAGCTGAAAGCTGACCAAAAAATTATGCCCATGACTAATAAGTCCCATCATGCCTTCTAAGCCACTTCAGTATAAACTAATACAAGAATGCAACATTTGTCAAAAACATTACTTTTTCTTAGCAAACTTTCTTGTTTACACCAAAGCATGCAATTTATGCTTTTTATTTCATTGAAAATATAAAAGATATTCAACTGTGATAGAGATACAACCACTTGCAAACCAGATCTTGTTCTGAATCTTGCAAATACAACTAATTTTGTTTCCTTCATTGCTCTAAGGAGTCAGAAGTCAGAATTCCATCACTAGTGCAAGCAATAGCACATTTCTCTCTCCAAAACAGCTGACAGCCAGGGGCATGAGGTATGGCTCAGCCAGCCGGGTCTGTGAAGCCAGTCAATCTCCACGCACAATGGCTGTGGTGGAGCTTCTTCATCCCCCAGGCTTGGGAAAGGTGTGACACACAAGTGAGGGGAGAGAACTGGCAGGGGATGGAAGCATGAATGAAGATTAGAATTAGGGAAATAATGTCAAGCAAGAGGCAAATATTTCTCTTTTTCCCCTCTGTTTATTTTAACTTTCAAAACACTGCCAGGAGAAGGAAGGGGGAAAAGTCAGTGAGGATGACAGCACCACTGGCAGACACAGCCTGGGACACTGGCAGCCCAGACATGCCCGGGCACAGCCCAGGCAGGGACACAGCAGTGGCTTGTGGTCCCAGCCACTGGCCATTCAGGAGCACCATATAGGAGCTGACAGGGTTTCCCTGCAGAGCTGGGCCAGGCTACCTCGCAAATGACACATAAAATCGGGTTTAGAAAGTGAAAAGTGGGTCATAGCTACAGAGAGGAGGATGAGCCCAATGCAAGGGCTGTGTGCAGTGCTCGATGGAGAAGCAATCAGCAGGGACCTCAAGGCCTTTATTAGTGGTGCTATTATGCAAATTTGGCAGCACCCATCAGCCTGTCAGTCTGGTAGCAGTGAGCTGCCCTAGGCAAATGCCATTAAATGCCCCTTCTCCAGCCTACATTTCCTAATGCTTGCTTTACCCAGCAAAGGCCATGGTCCTCCTCTCCCAGCACTGTCATTCCCATCCCAGCCTCCTGCCTGCCCCGTGCTGCCTGAGACCTCTCTTCACCCCAGGCAATCTAGTCCTTCCACGAGGATCCACTTTCAATCCCACATCCCCACGCACCCCTGGCACTGATCAGAGGGGTGCCCTGGGGCAGAGGACACTTGGTCCCAATCATTTCCCCCCGGGCTTTGCCTCTTGCAAGGCCAAAGCACAGGGGGCTGCAAGCTTGGGGACACTGCTAAGTCTGAACTCTTATTTTTAAGCATTCAGTTTCCCCCCCCCACAAGGCTGAAGTCCCCAGATGCAAATGGGAAAAGGAAAAGGGCACAACTAAGCTTCTGCAAGAAGTACACAGGCATCCACCTCCCGCCTCCCAAAATTGGGAAGGACACGAGCACTGCAGGGAGTGCAAGCAGCGCTGAGCACAACAGCCCTGGCCACACTCTCCCAGTCCTCCCCTCAGTTATCATTATCATCTCCACAGGAAAAAAATCTGGACTTTTTAAACAGTGCTTAAATGATTCTCTCCCCCAAAGAATTAAATTACCATTTATAGCCTGTTCTTCGTATTAAAAATTTATCAATTTATTCATCACTTCTAGGACTGAAACCTTTCATTTGTTTTACAATGAAGAAACCTTTGATCTGCAATTCTCCAAGGCTACCATTTTTTTATTCTTTAGTTCTTCTCATTAAAAATAAAACACCTCTATTCTCCAAAATGCCTTGGTACTCTCAAAATGCCTATTTTAACAACGAGAAACATTTTTTATCCTTACCTAGTGATAGGCACTTCGGAAGTTTGTATGACCTTTTTGGGAGTGTTTTTTTAATCGTAACAGCACTGTACTGGGGAAAAAAAAAAAAAAAAGAAAGAAAGCCGGTTTACATTCATGATCAGCTACTCTCAAAGACAGAAGCAAATAGCTAAAATAAGAATTTAGGCTAATGTGAAATGAGTTTGCCCTGAGCCTCCACAGTACACCTGAGCCCTGCCAGCCTGTCTCCAAGGGGCAAGTCCTGGGCCCCTCTGGAGCCTAAGCAAGAGTATGCATTAAGACTCAGAGAAGCACAGGCTGCAGAAGAACATTTGGAAACCCTATTTTAGCTTTTTCCCCCTTGTTCATCCTGTTTTCCACAGCTGGACACATAAATGATTGTTTTCCTTTCAGCAAAACAATCATTAGCACTTGGGTGTGACTAGAACTACAGAAAGCAGATTTACCAAGCTGCTAAATGTGTGTTTCACATCCATAGCTCTCAGGATGCTCCCACTAGGAGAAGGACAAAACATCAAAGTGGATTTGCCTTTCTGCATTCCTGCTCCAACTCACATCTCACCTGCTGCAAGGACCACACACTTTGCACTGGTTTACTGCATAAGGTCTTCTTCATTAGAGTTATGAGAGGCAAAAGGCACTACTGATCAGTCAAACAGAGCCAAGGAGCTTCCACCCAGCTTCAGATTGTGTAGCACAGCCTGGCCATACCCATAATGTAACATAACACCTTGGCATCATATAGGACACAACTGCTATTTGGCTGTTGGGTTTCAGATTAGAAACCTGAAATAACCCAAGTTTTATCTCTGTTGTTTGGCAGAGGTTTCTTCAGGGAACAGGGCCTGATGCCATCCCAAAGTGCCTTTGGTGAATGGCCCATGGGATGCAGGACAGTCCTGGCTGCTGTGGGCCAGGCAGTCAGCTAACACATCTTCGAGCTTGTCCCTCCTATGTGTCAAGTCCTGCAATAAGGGTTCCACTTTGGAGCTATTCCCTGGCACAAGAGCATCTCATGGACTCACGCTGGTCCACCACACAGAGTTCTGCAATATGCCTCAGTGCAACACAGACTTCCACTGCACCAAAGTTTCAGAAAGGGTATTTTTCAATAGACCTAGGCAAGAATTTTCTTTTAAAAGCACCTTTCTTAGGGAAAAATGTTTTTTTATCCCAAATACGTTTTCCTACATTCACTCACCACAGAAACTCTGATGCCTGTTGGGAAGAAGAGTGCTTGAAAAGCAAAATGTACTGTTTGCAGTTTGATTTTTAACACAGAAGCATTTTCTGTACAATTAAATCCTACTTTCTGCACACCTCTGTCACAGACAACTGAAGAACAAGCTAAAGCTTCTAAGAGAACTCCTAACAGACTCCTAACCCATTCTAAACCTGAGCTCAGCTTGGATGCGATGGAGGATTGAACCCACAGTTGTCTTCTGAGGTCGAGGAAAATAAAAACCTAAACCACTCAATTCTCAACACTTATCTTCAGCAACACCAAAGCAGAACAACCTACTAACTTGGTAGAGAAACAATAATATACTCCACTACCGAAGCAGAGCATATCAGAGGATCAAAAACCACTTAGTGTCCAAGCCTCTGTTTAGTGCAATGTAAACTCTCCAGCTGCTGGAGGGAGAAAAAAAGCTATCTTTTGCCAGCAGACACATTTGTTTGGAGGCCCAGTTACAACCACAGGAAACTGCCAAGTGTACCTGTGCTCCCTCCTCCTCATACCAACTACATTCATCAGGGGGGAGCAGAGGAGGAGCAGAGCCAGCAAGAAGCACAGAAATCCAGAAATTTACTCCATAAAATAGCACGTGGCTAAGTGCAGTTAATTACACTTTTGTCACCAAATACAAGATGGACCAAAAATACTAGTCTTGAAAACCACTTGCATATGCCAGAATATTTCCACTTTGCATAAGTGGATTCCATTCAAATATTGTGAAAATGAATTCATCCCCAAAAAACATGACAGGCCTAACTGCATGTCACCAGATGTCACCCAGGCTATGATGAAGCCACTTGAGTATGCTCTTCACTAGCATTGCATAAGAGCCGTGAATGTCTGATGAGCCCCAGGAACATGGGTTTGCCAAGCACTTGTCAATCTCCAGTGCATGTTACTCCTCTTCAGTAATCCAACGCCGGCATCTTGTTCCTGTGTATATAAAAGCTTGCTCAGCGTGTTCAAATTGCTGCAATTCTGACAGTCTAATCATTTGGCGAAATGCTGCCATATTAACAGACAACAGCTTGCCCTCTCTGCAAACAGGAGGCTCCTATTCTGCATCACTCGTTTCAAGGAAGATGATGGATGAAGGGATTTCACCTCCTGCTCCCCTTGGTGGGACAGTGTCTATACTTAATGTCCACTAACCCCAAAGCAGTGCTCAAACACGTGCTGGGGGGCTGCTTTTTTAGATGAAATAACACACACAATCAGAGAAGAACCATTATTCATGTTTTACAGTGCTTCACAAAGACAGAAAAGAACTTCTTGTGAGAAAGGGAATGTGTGGACTGAGATGGAAAACTGAATTCATCCCACCCAGTTGTAGTCCAAGTAACCATAATATTATTGAATTAGTGCTCTGTTAAAAATGAGTGGGGATCGGAGGTTCCTAAAGTGTGGCTTGCGGTTGACCTTTGCTCCATGAGTCACAGGAATGAGTGACAGAGGTCAGGCCAAAGGTTTTCCTAACCCAAATACTGCCCGATAGTGGTCCGCAACAAAATGTGTATGGTGGAGTAAAACCAGGCAAAATCCACTGTAGTAACTATAGACAGCAACAGAGTGATTTGCAGCTGCCACATTTCAGGAACTAGAAGGGATTTTTCTCTTTTTAAGAGCATCTGATGGATTCCTCTTTCATGGATTTGTACAGATGCTGTCTGTTGGCACAAAAACTTTTGGCATCCACAAGATCCAGTGGTAGAAAACTGCACAGCTTCATTACAGATCTCCAGCAGGTCACTTTAAGCCTGATGTCTCAGACTTAAAAGAGCTGGGACAAAAAGTAAATAATCCTTCCCTTTCCAGCTAAGCAAGTTTGCCCTTCTAATAACAGTTATTTTAGATCCCATTACTGTGCATACAAAGTTAAGGTTATTCTTTGCATAACTCTGCATTCAAGTCCACCCTGAGGACTGTGTTAAATTTTTGCACAAAAAATGCAGCAAAGTTTTAAGGCAGATGGTATATTTTGAAGGCTTTTTTGTTGTTCTGTTGGTTTCTCTTAGTATTAATGTCTTCCCCTCTCCACAGGGTATTCACGACCAGTTAGAAACAACTTGTCTTGCAGGACCCTTTGCAGCAGGTCCTCTCAGTACAGTAAGCAAAATGCTCAGTTATTTAGGCCAATAGTGCCCAGATGGTCTCTTCTAACTCTGAACAACCTTCATCCCACTGCACTTCTTTCCACAGAAACCCCTCCAAGCATTCTTCCCTTAAATAGGTGATCAATTCCATCCTCTTGTTTCTTTTTGCATTTTCTCCACGACCAAATACCCATGTTAATGCTCACAATACTGTTATCAAGTCCAAAGCCTCTCAAAGAGACCAGTAAAGGGAATGAATACCTTCACTGTATCAACAATGCATTGATCAATGTATAAGCTGGTTTGTACAGGAAATAAACAACCTCCATCCTGATCAAAGGTCCTGAACATGGAGCCTGACAGACTATAAGGAAGTGTTTTAAACACTGCAGGGCACACTATGTTTGCATTTAATCTTTTCTTTTTTATTACTTTCCTTTTTTTAAAAAACGCTTTTCCCCAACCTGTCAGTGTTTGCTTTCCAATATTTGTTTATGCTATGTAAGCTGTAGGTTATTTCTGTTAGAGACCCTAATTTCCTCCTCTGCTGGGACTGTGGCGATAGCCTCAAGGAAGTTTACACTGAGAGAAGAGCATGACAGGCAATGAATTAAGTGGTTCAGAAAGCGATACAATTAGCTTTCTCAGTGGAGGAAAATGAAGATAAAAAAGAAATTCTTGGCAGTTCTACTCTCCTGTCTCTGTCTCAACTTCAGAAAATGGACATCAAGAGACAGTCAAAGAAAATAACCATCAATATTTGAAACTTGATATGACATGTGATTTACTGACACAGGACTAATACCAATATCTGTCCTTTTTTTTTTTGGTAGCCAATTCCTTTGCTGAGTTAAATTCATTTATTTCTACTAAATGTTTGCTTTTCAAGCTGCCCTAAAATTAGATGGCAGGAAGCCTAGAACTCCTGTGTAGGCATCTTCCTTACCAACTCCTAAGCTGTGAAGCACAGAAATGGTGTGTTTGTTCCAGCAAAGAAAGCCTGGCCAACATTTCCACAAGACTTAGAGATGCTTTGCAACTCAACATTGAAAGCTCCCGGACTGATCAGGACTCATATGCTGCAGCAAAAAATTCCAACCTAACAAAACAGTAACACCAGTATTGAGGAGACAGATCCTGAGAGGCATTCAAGTCCTAATTTCTTAAAATGCCAGATATTTCTACATCTGATGACTAAACTACTAAGCTGTCCCATCAGGCATTGGTGGAAGCACCTATTATTTATTATTTTTAATACCTGCGCCTCCAGGCAGAGGCAAACAAAATGAAAGAGAAATGACAAGTGTCCCTTCAAAGACACTGCCAGCTGATATAAGAAAGCTGTATGTATAGTTCAGACTTTGCATTATCAAATGCATGTGGCACCTAAAAAGAGAGTCAAAACTTTACAATCACGCTATTCTTGAGTCCAACCATTTCTTTGCATTTAAAAGTACACAGAATGCCATGAACATTATTATTCTTTAATGCCACACTTTGGCTAGGAGAAACAAATGCAGGAATATTAAAGACGTGGGTTGCTATTGAAAATTGAAGGCTTCTCATTAAAAGTTTTTAAAAAGAAATGTGGAGTAGTTAGGAGAAAGTGTTCACTTTTAACTCCGTTTTTTTCTTCCTCCCCAGCTGTACTCTGGACCATGAAGATTAAGAAAGTATTAAGAATGCTTAATAAAGGATTTTTCTTAACAGCAGATTGCAAAAAGTGTAAAGGAAGCCTAATTTGATTAAAATAATAATGACATTTACCAAACCAGAGAGTGTTTTCCAACAAGGAAGTCTCCACACAAACCAGTAATTTTCACACTTTCATGAACAGAAGGCTATTCTATGACAGACTATAAAAGGCTGTGTTCAGCTGTCCTTGGGATTTACAAGGCGCTAATAACATCTCCCATAAATTTTTTACCACACCAGCGATGCATTCAAATAAATGCCACCATGGTGGGTGAGTGATGCTACTCTGAGAGGGCTCAAAGTACCACGGAGTCAATGCACAACCTTTTCACCATCTTCATTGGTAATGTTGTATCTGAAATAGGACAGGAATAAAACCTGAAGCCTCCTGTTAGAAACAGACAAAGGCATGACACATGGGACATCTACTTTATGAAGACTAATCTATGAAGGAATAGTAAATTATTCCATAGTCCACCTGTTCTGAGCACCACAGAGTTCTGCACAACCAATGGTGGCAGTGTACAGCACAAACCTCCCAGGACTGATCCCAAACATTCCAGCAGACATGCCCAAAGCTGGACCTTGTAGCATTCTATGGACTCTGCAAAAGGCAGCAGCCCTCAGCTTCCACTCATCTTCTACTGGCACATGCAACCTCTCATTTAGAAAAAAAAGGCTACAGGGCAGCACACCCTCACTGAAAAAGTGCCAACACTTACTTTACAATAGCCCTTGTAAATTCCCGGATCTCTTCCAGCCAGTTTCATCTAACTTCCACTTAATTTTATTTCTACAACCAACAGCCTCTTTGCTCAAAAACCTTTTAAGCTATTATTTCCTGAAGTGAAAGATAATGCATCATTATCCTATATCATAAGAAAACACAATACAATACTAGATCGATATCTCAGTCTGCTCAGGCAGCCACAAATCTTCCTGTCCTTATCACTCAGAGAGTGAAATACCTCACAGAATTATAGAACGGTTTGGCTTGGAAAGGATCTTAAAGATCCTCTAGTTCCAACCCACTCGCCATGGGCAGGGACACCTTAGACTAGATCAAGTTGTTTAAAGCCTCATCCAGCCTGGCCTTTGTAGAGATACCTAAGGTTCTTCTCTTTCACAGAAACACTATTTAACATTTCTTATCTTTCCCATTTAGTGGCTTTTTTCCTTTAAGTCAGTTGCTCATATGATGCATTTCATGATGCATCCAATGAATGATGCATTTCCTCTATCACTTCCCCATCTGCAACTTATGCATTTTTATGAATTTAACTCTGGTGAACAATAAATTCAGAGCTAGAAGAAACAGCAAGCAGCCATCATACAAACTTCTTCAAATGCATCTGCCTTCATTTTGGTACAAGTGCAGTCAAACGTCTAGTGCTCAGTGGGGATGCATTCTATGCTCCAGCTGACATACCAGAGAGCCTCTGATGACAAAGCAAATGAGAACAAAACTTCCATCTTTCCTTTAGGAAAAGGATCTCAAACTTTTTTCTTCTCCACACATCTCATGCTGGTCAGAACTGCCGCCCCATGGTAGCAAGCTTGATCCAGTGCTTTCCTAACCAGACTTGAAGTGGCCACCAAAGACTGAGTTGCCCTACCCATATGGTATGATTAATATGAAATCACAAACCAGCTGGAGATGCTCCAGACCTTCTTTTATATATAGCTTACTTGGAGAATGGGGCTCCTTTGGAAAGGAAATGTACAGACGACATTTCCTATCATAATACTATTACAACAGTGTCTTAAAAATTGGAAACAGTGGTCACAAGATATGATTCCTTAATTCCTTACCAGTCTTACAAGTCTTTAAATACTGAACCTCTTTTGTCTGTTAAAAAACAAACAAACAAACAAAAAAAACCAAAACAAACAAAAAAAAAAAAAAAAAAAAAAAACAAAAAAAAACAAAAAAAAAAAAAAAAAAAAAAAAAAAAAAAAAAAAAAAAAAAAAAAAAAAAAAAAAAAAGAAAAAACCAAAAAAAACCACCATTCTTACAGATAAACTGTGATTGTTCTGTTCTGTTTCAAATAAAACCACATCTGGTTTCCAAGCACATGTATTTCTAACCTGAAGAGTTTTACCAGTCCTGGCTTTTGATTGGTTGGTTGGCTTAGCTTGCTTTTTACCCAGCTATTTAAAAAGCCATATAAACACAGGGAAAGGTTGACAAGGAATGACAGAAAGTGATATCCCACGTCATCAGGTCATGAACCTTTCTACCACATGGTCCCAGTAAAGTACAGTCTTAATGTATCTTAGCTTCCCTATTGATAGTGCAGGACAACTAGTCCTGGAGAGTTTATATCCTGAAATAATACCTAACAAACAAACAAACCCCAAACCCAAAAAACCCCTAAAAATACCCACTTAGTCTGGATAAAATGATTAAAGGGTTTTTTAAGAGTATGGGACTGTGGACTGAGGGAGAGGGGGTGTGGAATAAAAAAAAAAAATAGCAAGAAAAGGCCTTCCTCTTCCTGGTAGCTTTCAGTCAGAGCTGTCCAGAGGAGAGGGCTCATGGACCGAAATTTCCAGCTGATAATGCCAAGCCCTTATTGTGGTTGGCACAGCTCGGCATATGGAATCCATCCCTCTCTCATGAGGGACTTTAGGGGGGATTCACATCTGGACTAGAGAGGGTCACCCACACAAAATTTCCAAGCCCTTGAAGAGGACAGGCTCCAGCCACGTAGGGAGTATTGTTAATAAGCAGGAATGGCTCAGATGGCTCCCTCAAACCTGACAGAGGCTGAGTGGGATCCTGCTACCAATAGCAGTAGGCACAGAGGGAAGAGGAAAGCAGAAGAGGAGGTTTGTGATCTCCAGTGGGTGGGTGTCACCCAGCACTCACCTAGAGGAGACCCAGCACCTCTGCCATGCCTGTACCTCCTCACAGGTGCAGGGCTTCCCAGACACCAGGGAGCTCACACCAGCTTCCCAGCTCTGGGCAAGAGCGCAAAACCTTGGCTTGCTTTCAGCAAAATATCACTATTCTACACGGATTCAACGCAGTAATGCTCCCAGGAGAGCACAGCAGGTGACAGGTCTCCTCAGGCCGCGGGGCAGGCTATGGCTGTCACCTGCCCCAACCACAGCTGAGACCTGCCCTGGCATTGCTGCACATGCTGCCTCTGGATCCGGGAGACAGGGGAGTGACAAAGAGATACAGCTTCAGCAATCAGGTCTTGATCCTGCTCACCAAGATGACAGAATTTCTCTTTGACCAAGATCAACCACTCCAACTGTGTCTACAACTACCTGGAAGAAGGTTACAGACAGGTGGAGGTCAGTCTTCTTTCCCCAAGGTGCCTTGTGTGATAGGACAAGATAAATTGGTCTTAAGTTGCATCAGGAAGGGTTTAGATGAGGTATTAGGAAAAAAATTCTTCACTGGAAAGGTTGTCAGGCATTGGAGCATGACCAGGAACACCAGGAGAAAAATCCTCCTTTACTGATAAATCAGTATCAGTAAAGAGTCTTACAGCATGCAAATGATCCGGTAACTGTCTGACAGTGCCCCTGGGGGCCTCCAGGGGCTGTGAGCAGGTCTGGAGCCTTCTGCCCTCTCCTCCCAGCTGTCCCTTGCCAAGCCCAGGCACTGCCAGCAACATAGCATGGGCTCTGCAGCTGCCTGGCACTTTCCCAGGAAGAAAAATTTCAGTTTGGTTTCAATTAAAGAAACTATTTTGAAGACAATTTAGTCCCATTTCCAGACACAGTGATTTCCAGCTCCCCCTTTTAGAAAACTCCTCCCCAAATACTGCCAGTCTCTGGCCACTCCACAAGCAGTGCTCTTTTTAGGCTTGTGGACGTTAATCAAACTGCTCTTTATTTTTAGATTTTCTTCATATGACTTTACGCCACAAACTCTATTAACATTATGCCTTGGAACATCAGAGTTATTCACAGATCAATCAAACTGACAGAAAATGTTCCTCCTGCCTTGGGAGAACTGAACTCAGCTGGCTTTTTAAGAGCAAAGCTGAGGAAAGAAAAAAAAAAATTAAAAATACCCCTCACACCATAAATCAACCAATTGGACATCTTGGCTGTGAGTGAAATTTCTCTGAGGAGGTGGGGAGGGAGGGAACAGAGCAGCAATTTTTTCTCCCCAGATGCCTGTGTACACAGACTAAACACCCCTCTGCACAGAGGTTTGACTTCAGGGCAGTGCCCAGTGCAGGCTGGGGGGAGAGGACCCACCTCTGTGTTTCCAGTCCATTTAAAAATACACTGTCTCACACTCTTGCTTCCTTATTCTGTCTCTCTCAATATACCAAAGGGTATTGCAGCTGCAAGAAAACTCAACCCCTGATCTCACCCCGGCCTAATATAGGAACCTTCTAATTCGCCCAGCTCAAAACTGAAATATTCAGTTGATATGCCATGACCTAGGGCTGCTGCAGGTATGGTGACCCCTGCTGCAGGGACCAAGGAAAGACTACAACACTACATAGCACTACAGCCACCTGTCTAACCCGTGCCTAATCTCACTCTCCCCTTCCCCAGGCAGGATTAAGAGAGACTGAAAATAAAAATACAATCACTTTAACCCCTGTCTTTTCTGTTTACTGTACTGAAGCTGGCTCTTGAAAGCACCCTCCTCCCTCCTCTCCAAAAACAGAAAGAAGTCACAGGTCAGCAGTGCACCCTATACAAGAGGCTAAATTGTACGTAGATTTCCTCACCAACACTCAAAAGTACTCGGTAAACTTCTGCAATGTAGATTTTTGTTGGCACTTGGAGGCACAGAGGTAAACCATTAATCAGGAACATAAACCACTGCATATGTCAACTGATGGAAGGGTAAAAAACATGCCAGATTTGTAGATGCATGTTAAAGACTAAAGGTATGCTGTCAGCTACTACCACCATTTCTGACTGGCAAATTCTGATCTGCTGCTGTGACCAGCAAAACCTTCGATTATGTGGAAGGAACAAATTATACACTAATTTTTTCCTCCATGTGCTTACACTGAGCACAGAAGCACAGCCAGAGACTCTCACCAGTCCCATGCAACTGCTCACAGTGCCACAGGCAGATGGGGAGAGACCCAAACCAAGGAGTGAAGCTCCAGCTCCTATAGATACCAACAGCTGTAGTACCATCGGAGGTGTGCGGGGAAGTGTTAGCAGCTACACACCGTCTGCTCAGACCCAGCAATACAAAATCAGGCTGGGAGCAACGGGACACTCTTTTTCCCCTTTCAAAGCAAAAATCCATGGCTTACTGAATGTTCCTCCGTACATGAATTCCTTTACATTCACTGGAAAGTACTGAGGACTTTTGCCTGCTTTGCGCCTTCAATGTGAGATACCCGACAAGTTTGTGCTCTGCTATCATTTGAAAAAAAGACCTAAAACAAACAAGCCCCAAACATAAAACAGTAGAAGACAGTAAGTATTAAAGACATTTCCCAACCCCTTGCTAAATTAATGCGGACTAAAATTCCACAGAAGAAGAAGGATAGAAAAATTTGGCTATGGAAATATTCCGCTGTTTAGAATTCCATGCACTGACACGTAATTGGCTTAGTCTTAAGACTGCAGGAACTTAAGTAACAATTTTTGCAAAAAGCTGCAAACTCCGAGAAAACTCTGTCACAAGGCAAAGCAAGGTGACATTGTCCAACACTTCTCCTTTTTCACATTTATAACGAAGAGGATTGCTCTCAAATTTTCCACCACGAACAACTTCACAAGACAAGCCACAGTCCACAACAATACATTCCTATTCCAAAGGTGTTTCAAGTGATCTGTGAGCTATCCTCCAACCCATGGAAATGAACAAAAAAGCACCAAGCAATAAGCTGCACGTTCACACAGGCAGCTCCTGGCACAGCTTCCACCCCCAATGCCCACACCATCCTGGCTGTGTTATTGGCAGGATCCTGCACACTGGCTGGAGTCACACCACTGACCAGTGCCCCAGGCAGCACATCTATCTCCCATTCGTATTTTCCATGCAGAAGGAAAAACCACTGTTAACTTTTGGCAAATGCAGAACGTCTGACAAAGCACCGCAGCTGTTGATGTGGGAAGAAAAGAAAGGATTTAAAAAAAAAAAAAAAAAACAA
>VZTT01070382.1:45069-80032 GCA_013400855.1 Buphagus erythrorhynchus
TCCAGAGAGGAGTAATCTGAATCAGGGCTTTTCACATAAAAAAAAGCACCCCCCGAAACCTAATAAAAGATAGGCCTAATCTAAGTCACACAAGTTTCAAAGAGATTTGCATGTGGCCCAGTGGTGCCAATGCATTTTTTCACTTCTGTCGGGCATTAAAGGAAATAAACAAATCTTGAAATTAGAGTTGAGTGTTCCTTGTGGCAGTGTTGAGGAATTGAGCCTTTTTCCTTGCCCCTTCATTTTCTTTTCATCTTCAATTTTGTTTGCCACTGCTAACTTAATATACAGAAGTTAATTTCTTTCCTGACTCGAGGTTTCACTAGGGGAATATTGAGTGTTACTGTGGCAGCTGGAAGTCATTACCTTTATACAAAAATTAACCTGTGGCACTAATCTCTTTACTTTTTTTCTCTTCTTTTTTTTCAATTTTTTATTTATACAAAAGCACCTGCCTTATTAATACTGGAGGTAAAGCAATTGCTAATGCAAATAACTGAAATTCTAACTACATTAAACATGCAAATGTAACCCCCTAAGCTTTTCCTTAAATCAATATAAATAAAATCTTGTTTCTTGAACTGCACAAGTTCGAGTTATCCTAAAACAATGCAGTGTACACCAGGAAGACAATGGTTTTTCATCCTACCCATCTTTACAACAAACCTTTCATATGAAATGAGGCCTCTAATTTAGGACAGCCTAATAGGAAAAAGGGAAACTAATATTTATATTTCAGAAATGGTTATTAGACTAAACCCTTAAGGAAACTAAATAAATGGACTGAAAAAGAGGAAATAATGGACAGAAAACAACTGAAATTGTTGAATACACTGAATATAGTGTTTATATAAACTTAAAATATTCAACCCATTAACCCTAATTTCTGAAACATGCCCAAGTACACACCAGGTGTAAACATTCAGGGGGAGAATCACCACCACTCCCGAAGACAGCTAATCAGAGTAATTTTATGTATAACACTCTTCTTCCAGATGTGTTACAAGTATGTCTATACTATTTTCCAAGATGATTGGTGCACACAAGCAGCAGGGAAAATGAGCTTGTGCTGAGCTCCGTGCTACCACTGCTCGATTGCAGCTACTTCTCAACACAGCATTTAAAGCAAGCTGAGGTGTTTCTACACTGCAGTGTTTGTGGGGGACTGCTGTACTCATACCAATGAGGTCATCCAGTAAAGAAACAAAACTTTCAGGCATGTGCTCATCCCAGAACTGTATAAAAAACTATCCACCTATTCTCCATTCAAAACCATTTAAACAGAGAATAGATTTAGATTAAACATTACAAGAAAATGCTTTAATGTGTGGGTGGTGAGGCACTGGAACAAGCTGCCCAGCAAAGATGTGGATGCCCCATCCCTGGAATATTTGAGACCAAGTAGGATGAGGCCCTGAACAACCTGGTCTAGTGGAAGGTACCCTTGCCCACAGTGGGGGATTAGAACTAGATGATCTTTCAGGCCCATTCAAACCCAAACAATTCTATGATTCTACTAAGTATGTTCAAACCAACACAAAGGAACTGAACAGTTTGTNCAGGTCCATTCAAACCCAAACAATTCTATGATTCTGTGATTCTATGAAGTATGTTCAAACCAACACAAAGGAACTGAACAGTTTTTAACCAGAGATTAATTACTCTCACTTAAAATCAACCCATGGCAAGGCTTGTCCTGCAGAATGCTCCCACCCTAACCAGGGAAAAGCAACCAGCACCTCAGCAAGGCAATGCATCCCACCTCAAAAAAGATGCCTCAAAAGAATGGACCAAGCACTGCTGGGTACCAACCTTCTTTCTCCACAAGGGAGAGAAGGGAGGCTGGTGTGCCTGGCTCATGCTACATTGCCATCTTACAAATACGGATGTTCAGCCAGATGAAGCCCAGCCTGCTGGACAGCCCACATAGCTCGGCAGGACAGCAGTACTTTCCATATAGCTAGTATTGATTCAGGTTAGAAAAATTAATCCCTGGGTCACTCAGGAGCAGCTAAATGTTTTCCAAAAAAACCAGAGATTATTAAAAGTGTATCTGTGCAAGAATGTGAGGTGGGAAGTAGAGTGTGTTTCTAACTGCTTTGTGTATTTTGCTACATTGAGATTAAAGGGCAGGTCACTCCCCTGCCAGCTCTCAGAGAGAGGGATATATATTTACTAAGGCAGCTACACAGAGCAGGTTACAGCTGGGAAAGTAACACACTACCAGTCACCACCTTGATTTACCCTCTGAAAGCCTGAGAGTTTACCTGACACTTAGAAACTGCAACACACACACTTGCCAGCCCTGCACGCCCTTCTCCTGCATCCTCCTTCACCGTTCACTGAGCCCACTTGCAGAGACTTGCACTCCTCTGTAACTGGGAACTCCTCCAGAACAGGAGCACATCCCATTCCTCTGAGCATGGAGAGACTCACATCACCAGCAACAGCGGCCAAAACACAAATTTAAGTGCAACCCAAAAGGACATCTCCACACCAGATCTGCAGGGAGACATGAGACTGCACCTCCCGGCAGCAGGTCAGGAGGAAGCTCCTCATCAAGTGCCAAGCAGAGATGGGGCTGTCACGTCCTGTGGAGAGACAGGGCATTTTGGCCAGGACTATTAGCCACCCTTCTGATCAATGTCCTTCCCTCTGGTCTGGCATACAGCTAGAAGGGAGCCTTCAGCAGCCTGCCATCACAAGCCTTCAACAGTCCGAAATGCTGTTCTTCTCCAGCACAATGGTATTACTGTTATTAGTCATAAATGAAAGTGATCAGGCAACCATTCAACATACAGATTTTTAAACTTTTTTCTTAATTTCACAGGACCAAGATCTTACATCTTCTATTTCTGCTAAAGCTCTGACTCATTCTGTGTCCCAGGCATCTATCCTGCAGTAGATAAGAAATCAAACAACTGCAGCACCTAAGCAGCTTGAGGCTAGAGTCTGAACTTGAACCTCACTGCTCTCTTCTAAAACTATTTGAAAAGAAGCTTAATAAGTGAGAACTTTTTAATGTATTTAATTTTCTGCATCTTTTCAACCTCTACCTTTCTTCAAAAATATGATCCTTAACAAAAACCTCTAGAGATCTCATCTTTTGATTTTCTGGAATAATACTGTAGAGGAAAAGTACAGGGTCAAAGTTTGAGGACTTAAAAAATGATACAATTTCTCTTCCTTTTTTGTAATAAACTACTACTGGACTCCCCTAAGATGATAAGACTGCTCTCCTCTCACTATCCAAACTGCCTTGTACCTGCTCACAAAACATGAACTAGGTAAACCCTTTACTGATGTTTTTTGGCATCTGTCACAGTGGCACAAAACCGAATGAATTCCAACGCATTCCTTAGGTTTTCATCGCTCAAGCTTCCATTAGCATAATTCTGATGATCACATAAATTTTCTGTATTTATTTTACCTAGATCAGGTCCAGTTATGGCATTCATTACAGACAATCTAAAGCAATAAGGTTGCTATTCCTTGGACCCAGAAAATCTGTCAAATAAGTGAAGCAAGGACCACCATGAACAGTGGGGAGACAATTTTTATTTTGTGTTTACTTAGGGATGATGTTTAACCAACAAACAGTTTATTAACTCATAACTATTTTCAAAGGTGTGGAAAATCAATTCCTCAATAACTTCATTGCAATCTGTTGTTCTTTATCAGAAGAGGAGGCCATCAGATTCTACATAACCCATCCAAAAAATGTAGTGTAGGCTATGGCATCCATACTATGCAGTTCTACTTTTGACAGCCTACAGAAAGCTGGGATAAAGCCTCTGTCTTTTCCTCTCACTGGTTTTGACACAAGCTGAAGACTTCTGACATTGGGCTTCAAAATGAAGCTGTCCTGTTCCGTATTTAGATAATGGGAGTTCAGATGTCAATCTGCAGCATTAGAATCATCTCCTGCCTTCTCTGCTGCACAGGCTGTTTGTCTGGGTCTGTCACTATTGGTCCTTCTGTGTCCACCTGTGCAGCTGAACTGGCTTTGACTGGGAATGAGAGCTAAATTCCACTGAAAACAAAACCACTCCCTTTCTCCCAGAAAAAGAAATAGAAGATTGACCTGCTCAGAACACGATCTAACAGAACAAGGGACACAAGTGTACGTTATGGGCTGAATCTACTTCAGAAGTGTTACTGAAAGCTAAGCAAACCAAAAGAAGTCAGACTTCGAGTTCTTAGTGTATCAGTACTTGTAATTTCAATGATATGTACACAATGCAGGATGGGCCAACTTCCTCCTTCTCTAAAAATGACCTTCCAGTCTGATAAAAACAGTACTTACAATTGAGGTCTACCTTTCAGAACACGACAAGTTGAAAATGGAAAAGAGAATCACAGACTGCCTTTCTCTTTGCAAAATCCCACAGAGCTCCCTCCAGGCTATGGAAATAGCAGTTTGTGAAGCCAGTGACCCCAACGCTGAGGAGCACTTTCCCATGGCTCGCAGGGAAGAACCTCTGAGACTCTTTCTGGACACAAGGACCACTAAACCAAGCAATGCCCGGGCCATGACTGAAGGAGTACCATACTGCTTGCCACATGTAGCTTGTTTGCTGCTCCAAACCAAATGCCAGGGAAGGTTGGTATACTCAGCTTTGACTGCCTGCAGAAAGGCAATGCTTTCACCTTGATGGCATCAAAATTCCACAGAGGAACCATCTGAAGGCAACGATAGCTTAGAAACTAAAGAATTCACAGCCTACATTCAAGATAGAATCCCACTATCACTGAAAATTTCTGATGGTGTTGTCAAGTGCTCTCTTCAACTCTCTGAACAGCTATTCAAGAAAGGTGAGGGTCAATCTTTTCTTCGATGTAATAAGTGATAGGAGAAGAGAAAAAGGCCTCAAGTTCCAGGGAGTTTAGACAAGAAAAATTTCTCTACTGAAAGGGTGAAACAGGCTGTCCAGGGCAGTGGTGGAGTCACCATCCCTGGAGGGATTTAATAGAATGCATAACCATGGCACTTAAGGACATGGTTTAGTGGTGGGCATGGGTCAATGGTTGGAGTGAATGATCTTAGAGGTCTTTACCAACCTTAATGATTCTAAGATTTTGCGATTCTATGAAATCATTCATAAAATGCAGGAGCTCCTGGTGGGAACAGAAAACATTGAGTTCAGGATAAAGACTTTGGGTATTCTGTGCTCTTTCCTTTTCAGTCTGGAGGCTCACAACATCATTTCTGTCAGAGAAGGTCATTGCCAAGGGGTAGCTAAGCAACAGCTGAAGACTTGTGGTGGTCAGAAAGAGCCACAATGTTTTAAGTTAACTTTTTAGTAAGTGATGGACAGTCCTCAAAATATATATCATTCTCAGAATATATATATAACAGTGATATCCCTCACAGGTGGCCAGTTAACAGAATTTCTTTTTATTTCTTAAGTAGTTTTCATATTTGAGCCAAATGAAAAAAAATGGGAAAATACTGAATAAACATAGGAGAGGTGCTTGAATTGCTCCCTGGCCCTGTTTTGTGTTACACCAAAAATTCCAACTTCCTCAAGAAAATGCTGGGAGGCCAGTGCTCAGAGAAGAACCTGCTCTGTGCTCCCTTTTGTGCCACTTTGGAGTCCCCATCTGCTCCAGCTAGGGCAAGGAAAAACAGTCTGTCCACTTCTACAACTGCAGAGGTGGAGGAGCATCCAGGGGCACCAGCCCCAAACCCTTCCACATCGTGGAGCACAGGTCAGCGTGGCTGGAGATCCTCCACTCTTCTGAGCTCCAACTGCTGGTGCATGAATGCAGATCTCATTTCCAGCTGTGCATCCAAGGGTTTGCCAGACAGTTCTCTGACTATCTGTACAACAACTGCGTTAACCCAGTCTTTGTGATACTCTGGTCATGTTAAAGCTTCAAGCTTTGAGTTATAGGGCTGGGTTCCCACTTTGCTTCTCTCTCAATCCTCAGATCTTGCTTACCACAGCTTTAAAAGGAAGTGCAGGGAGTGTCCACTTAACATGCAGTATCACTACTGGAATGCAGATGCTGCTATGCTGTCACTGTCTCTGGGGCTGGAAGGCCTTATATTGGTATCCTGAAGCACTTTCTGCAATTCAGGCACATAGATACTAAGCACACACTTCAGCAGCCAAAACTTTAAATGCCCTTGTGCTTTAGCTCATCTACCTGAAGCATTTCCTCTGGCACATGGGCAGCCTGACCAGCCTGTACAACACTTGCTGCCCAGTCACACCAAAAACCTTTGGGCCCTACGGAAACAGTAGTAACCATAGCAGGCAGGTCAACCAAATCTTCCAGCATCTCTTCCCCACTCAACTCCCATGCCAGAGTCAGACAAAGGAAAGGGGTGAGAAACACATTCTGGCTGCTGGATCCTCAGTGCCTTCAGCTCTCGGCACGGCCCTACAGCCGTACAAACAAATGCCGGCAGGGCAGTCTGTGACCTACTTTCCCTCCCTCGCACGGGGAACTGTGCCATTGTGAAACTGCCACTGAATTTCAGCTTCACAACGATGACAAGAGGGAGCTCAGGCAGCCACACGCTGTGTGACTAACACTGACACAGCAGCTACTGCCCTGGCATCCATGTCTTCTACTGGGGAGCCTGCGCCGTGCCAGGCTCCAGCTGCTGCAAGGGGCTGAGGTACAGCTCTCCAGGGCAGCATGGCAGCAACCCATCCACCTCCCCAGAACCTCTGTTTCTCCCTCCTTCCCCTCAGGAACTGCCTGGAAAGCTACCCCTAAGTTACTGCACTGAAGTTTCTTGCACACCCTCTCTGCCTTGGAAGACCTTCACAGTGCTGAGACCATTGCTGTCTCCATGCTGTTTGGCATGGAAATGACTGTGCCATTACATTCATGCCACAACCAGCCCAGAGAGACAACCATATCCTGACTGGCATCAAAAGAAGCATGACCAGCAGGTTGACAGAGAATTCTCCCCTTCTACTCTGCCCTCGTGAGACCCCACCTGAAGTACCTCATCCAGCTCTGGGATTTGACCAGAAGAAGGATGTGGACCTGTAGAGTGAGTGCACAGGAGGGTCACAAAAATCAGAGGTCTGGAGCATGTCTGCTGTGAAGAGAAGCTTAGAGAGTTGGGATTGTTCAGCCTCAAAAAGAGAGGCCTTTGGTGAGACCTCCTTGCAGACTTCCAGTACCTAAAGGGGGCTTATAAAAAAGAGGGAAGAGTAACTTTTTACATGGATAGATACTGATCAGACAAAGGGGAACTGTTTTACACTAAAAGAGGAGATATTTGGGTCGTGTCAGGTTGGGTTAGGAAGAATTTTTTTACCCTGAGAGCAGTGAAGAACTAGAAGATGTTGACCAGAGAAGCTGTGAACATTGCTGCTTAGAAGAGCTTTGAAACAACCTAATGGGTGCCCAAGTATGGATTTGAGCCTAAGCTGAAGCACACAAATTTGACTAAGCAGGCTGAGAGCTCACATTAGGATCTCCAAACCAGCTGTACAGCATCTGCACCTTATAACAGCTCACACCAGACAGCTGAGCCTCCTCCAGGCACCAGGAAGCTGGTCCTGCAACAGGAGTTCCCTTGCCCGCTGTGCCCACATCACGTCTGAGCATGGCATTTTTGGGCATGTATTTTCAGGCACTGCTATCCCAGTGACACATCCTCCAGACCAGAGCAAGTCCACTGGCTGAAGAGGGTGAGCTCAGCTCAACCCATCTGAACAGACACGCTCCTGCTACAACAGCTTCTGCATAGCAAAAATGCCTCTCCTTTGTCCAGGCAGGCCTGAACTCAGGCTCACAGAGACCTGGCCATTTTCAGATCCCAAATCTTGTCTATCTTTGAAAAGGATGAGCTGGCCAGGCAGCCTTTCCTGAGGACTGATGACAGTATTTCCCTGCATTACCATTTATCATTTAGCCTTGCAGCCCAGGGGCAAATTTCAAGTCTATACAGACTAAAACCCAGTACAAATGGGGGACTATTACGTTAACTCCAAGACAAGCCTAATCCAGCACCTCCATATAATATTAAATTAAATGAAAGGGGAATAAGAAAGGAAGTCTCCTCCCAGTTTTACAAGAATAGATTGATCTTTACATGTTTTCATTTCCCTCCTATGACTACAGAATGAGAAACAGTCATAACTCCCACCAAACATTGCACCTAACTATCCTGGTCCACATGCACTGAAAGCTATTTTAATATTTTGATAGTTTGATACCTACTGAGGGCAGCAGGGTCCCTGAAGAACTCCTCCTCCATTTCCCGCATAGGGATGTGTTGTGCAATACTAACTTGGTATTCAACAATCCTTTTCTTTAAAATAACATTATGCTATTAATGTAATTATCTGATTAATCTTTCAGCATCATTTTGCATTAAATAAACACCTGGATGCAAAATGCTTTTTCCTCAGAGAGTGCATTTCCAATGTTTATCCAGCACACTGATGCAAGGGATACCACCAGCAGTCCAACTGGTGGTCAAGGAGGAAAGGAAACAGCACCACTGAGCATGCCAGGGACAAGCAGGTGTTAAAAAATACTTAAAAGTAAAACCACAATAATCACCACTTTATACTTACCACCTCCTCAGGATGAGACAATCCCCGTTTCAGAACTATTAAAAAAACTTTAAATGAATATATTGAAAATACACACACACACGCACACAAGTGATTTGAGGATTTGAGTGCCTTACAGAATTTAAGGTCAAGAGCATGCTGCTTGACTGCTCAGTTCAGGCCAAATGGCTCCTGGATCTAGTGCACCATTTTGAACTGAGCTACACCACCTCTCAGAGAGGCACCCAGTTGTGAAAGCAGCTGACAGCCATGAGTCGCATTTTTGGATGAGTTCTTCCTAATCATTAATTGCACTCACTGTGAAAAGAAAAACCTGTGTGTGCCTTTTTTCCTTCAGTGATGCTAGTACCACCTAGTCTCAGTAAAATTCTCTCTATTCTGGTACAAACAGACCATGAACAAATACCTTTTTCATTACTACTTTCAATTCCATCTGAGAGTGGGATGTAGAGTTGTGGGGTTTTTTGGGTTGTCTGAAAAACAACGCCTACTTTCTGGCTTGCAAAATTACAGGGTTTGGTCATCAGATGCAATTTTCTTAAGCTCCCGTTTTTCATTCACATTGCCTCCTCCAAAGCTTTTGCTTTTAAATCATTTGCACATAAATGGTGTAAACAATGAGATGCTGAGATGTTTTTCCCACTCTCCATCCAGCAAAGGTGAGTGGAACACACAGCAATCAGAAGGATAGGGAGCAATGTCTGCTATTCACCATTAATAAAATGCTGGGTTTGTAAAGGTCTTCAGAGAAGTAAAACCTCTGATACCTCAACTGAAAGATTTCCCTGAATCGATGGTCAGGATAAGCCCTGCTGCAATGTTTTAAAACTTACTGTGAAGCTATATTCAAAAAAATATAAGCCGCCAAAACACAAGAGGGCCAAAAAGCATACACATTCATTCTTCAAACTTCACTAAGACAGGATAGTTCAAGATAATTTTTGCCAGTAATACGCTACCAGTGTACCAGCACCTTCTGCTATTCTCCCCTCCTGGGTGAGGCTGCAAGGCAGCTCAAATGGCTCTTATAACCTTAAAACAATTCTGCTTTCCACTTCTGAAATAAGACAGTCAATATTTTAGAGAAGAAAGCTCATCTTGTTTCTCCTTTCACGTCAATCAAGGGCAAAGGAACAAAATGAAGTGGGAGTTAAGTATCCTGCCACCAGGACAGGCATCACAGGGCACTCAGAAGACTCACACACCTCTCTTCTCACACAATGCAGCATCCACTACCAACATTTTCTTTAGTTATATAACTAATGTACCAATGCATATAGGCCAGTATCTTTGGAGCAGAATGGCCCTGTCACATATACAGGGGAAGAAAAAAAAAATCATATTTTTATTACTGTGTTTACAAAGTAATATGCATCCGAGTAAAAGAAAAAGTTTTTGGTTCTCCTGAAGCAACAATCTGCCCCTCCATCTTCAGTACTTCAAGCAAAACACACAAACAAAATCACATTCTCCATCTTGTACCATGCTTTTGTTGCTGCTGTTGTTGCTAAGTTTCAGCAAAATCCCTTCAGGCACATCAGAACAGAGCAAAGACGTAATTAAACCTTCAACAGCCATGAATGATATTACCTTTCATACTAGGAATGGGTAAGAAAGTCCTATACATCTGTAAGGACCAGATCTGCTGGGTGCAGCAAGAATCAGCCCCTCACTTGATCATTCTTTGTGTGAATGTGTAGCTAATGGTGATTAATACTAAGCATAAGAGATGTAATGGAAATCTTCATAGAACAGCAACACTGGGACAATGGTGAACCCCAAAAGACTGCCAAGGTGTGCTACCATCCATTCATAATTCTCTCAGATTCCCTGCAGAAATCTCCCAAGGCTGGCAGAAGCTCCCTCTCCCCTCTGAGAGATGACTTCCCACTCTTGTCCAGAACAGTCAACAAAGACAGATTCACAGTGTCAGTTTGTGTAGCCAGCACTACACTGAGCTGCAGATTCAGTCTGGAGGTTTTTACTATTCTCTCCTTCCCACATCCATTACCACCTAAGGTGGGTGGTCTCACCCTACACTCTTGATGTTTTCCTGCAGTCTGAGGAACCTGTAAGGCACCTTTCCATCCCGCTAAAAATCCATTCTCAGCTCCAGAAACGCAGAAATACAAACCAAAGACAACCTATCATGCATCTTTCCATAAGGTGATCCATTAACTTGCAAGACTTAAGAGAACTTGATTTGTAATGAAGTAAAACAGCAACGTGGCAGCCTGCTCAGTTGAAAATCGCTCCTGACATGTCTGTGCTGAAAAGATTCAGTTCACTTACTCACAAGTGTTCTCACCCCCTGACCAGCACTGACTGATAGGCAATGCGAACATGCAATCTGGTGCCCAAAACTTAAAATCCTTTTATTTTATTCACCTCCTTAGTTATTGTTTCATTTTAAATTGATTCCTGAATCTCAGTCTAGCAGCATATCAGTAAATTCCATCTGCATTTAACAAGATTCAGGCTTTAACCAGGATATTTAATATCTATGCTTATTTGTTACCATTATTAGTGCTGAAATCCTTACAGCCCTCCATGCTTATTTGTCAGACCAGTTTAGTCAGCATGGTGTATATAATAAGGCACAGTGCACTTCAGGTTCATCTTAGCATTAGAGCCTCTGTCCCATGTAATCACTGCAGCACACAGGCATATCTTACATGAAGGAAGATCTAAAGGCTGGAACTCGACATATCCCCAGCTTCCATTTATACTATCAACACAATCATCTGGTCACCTCGCCACTCCTTTGACAGCTGTAATATCTGCAATTAAAATCTGAATCAGTGGGGGCTATTTTAAGAACAAAGAAGGTATTTCAGCTCAGTAGAACGCTGCCAGATTGGGTAGGATATGCTACAATTGGCATTCCAGCTCATTAAAACAGCTTTGCCGTGGACTGTTCGTTCTGAAAGCGTTCTGCAACTTTATATACACAACACAAGCCGCACTCAGCACCAGTGTTTGCTGAAACCCAGCCAGCTTCATGTTGCCCTTGCACATGAAGGAACTTGTCACAACAGCCCTTCAGGGTCAGATGAATGACAGAAGCCAAGGAGAATTCAAGGGAAGCACAATTCCTCTCTGAGGACTGGGAATGGCAGTAACATCCCCTTCTGCATGAATCCCAGCAATACTCTTGTAGTAAACCAAACTGGTCAGGAATTTGGTCCACGCTGCAACTGGGAGGTTTTCCTATGAGGTTCTCCTGCTTCTCCTCCTTTTCCATGGCAGTGACAGCCACTGCTTTCCTCCTCAAAAACCCGACACACCACATGGAATCCCATCAATAACTGAATCCCTCAAAAGAATAAAAGCAGAGAACCATTTGGAAAATACTTCTAAGATCACCATGCCCAGCCATTAACTTTGAAACTGGTTTTAAATGCTACAGTACTTTTTGTCTGTAAAGGTGCTTACAAATGTGGGGGGGGAAAGTACAGATCTCAGGAAATATCCACAGTCTTGCTTGGAAATGTTTTTTAAATGGCATTTGGAAGAACACACATTCTCAGTCAGGAAGGGTGAAAACAGGTATATCATCCTGTGAGGTGAAAGAGTTTCATGCAGTTGAGGAAGACAGAAAAAAAAATAGGCTTAGCTTCACTCCCCTTGGGAATCCTAGACCGTTAATGAATCCAAGTCAGTATTTGTTTTTATTTGCATATTCTACCTGTTTAGAAAGGTGTTCTCATGGGGCCAGATGCAAAATGCCTACTACAGTGCCAGATTAAGGTAGAGGGGTTTTTTTAACAATTTTCAAAAGGGGGAAAGAAAAAAACCAATCAAAAAAAAACCCACCCAACCCTAGGGGAAGTTGGATTCTTCTTTCATTTAGTTTTTGAGCTCCTTTCATTTATTTTTTTCACCTTCCATTTCCTGAGATTTACTTTAACAATATCCAGTTATTAAATGCACCAGATAGCATGAGAGGAGAGATAAGTTTGCAAGACATGACAGTAAAGCAAATTAAAATAGTGGAACCTGTCAATGCAGTTCTAATGCCAGTGTAGTCCCAACCCCCTGTCCTGCTGTGATGGTACACTACTGAAAAGCTATATACAAGCACATCCCAATGAAATTTATCACAATGAATTTGTTTTAATACATTGCAACCTTTAACTTGTCTTTACTGCACTTTCTCCTAAAAAAATAAACAATATTCCAACTTCCTTAAAAATGGATGTTGCTAATATTGGGTAGGTTGCTCAGGTAAGTTCTGGAAGTCCCATCCCTGGAAGTGTTCAAGGCCTGCCTGTGTGGGGCTCTGAGCACCCTAATCTAGTGGAAGGTGTCCTTGCACACAGCAGTGGGAGGTTGGAACTAGACTGGTCTTTCAATGTCCCTCCCAACCCAAGCCATTCTATGATTCTATCATATATTGAACTAGCACAATCGATCCAATAAATTGCTGTTTTATCAGGAAAGCATATAAATTTGTGAAGCCTCACACTGCTTATCCCCCTCACACAGCAAGTTATCACTTAATTAACAGAAGCCTACAAGAGTTTCATCTGCCCAGTCACTGGGGCATGGTGGCACCCAAGAGGCATCTTGGAAGCCGAGACATCCATGCCCTTTTGAACCAACAACGACGTGCTACCCTGAAGCTCCTAACATGGCAGCAGATATCTCTGTTTAGGCAACACAACTCCAGCCTTCATGCCTATTTAAGCATTGCAGTGCTCATTGAGCATTGCACCAGTTGGCTTTGGGCCTCAGTCATTTGCGTGCCCTCCAAAAAGAGCCCATGAACGCTGCCAGGACAACGGATACCAGTCAGAAGCTTGTAAAAGGAGTCGAGATGGAAGGGGAATACAGACTGTATCCAGACACTGTCAGCATCCAGACACCCTCAGAATGACAGACAGCTGATCAGATAATTCCTTAACCCAAAGGAAAATAAAATCCTCATGAATTTTCATAATGCATAAAGTCATTACAAAGAGCAAGGATGGGATAACGTGCTCTCTGCCAGCGTGGGAGTACTGTTTGGGTCCCTGTATTTGGCACCATCTACCGCACCCATCACTTGTCTTCCAGGAAGAGATTAAAAACTGAAGCTCTGAGAACAGGCTTTCACTAGATTAGCTCACCAATTCTCTTCTGCTTTCAGACCACATCAATTAAGCACAAAGCAAAGACAAATGTATTGACCTGGTATGAGGACAGCCCAAGTTCAAGACCCTGCACCACTTGATTCAAAGTAAGCAGGCTGAGAAAATGGGCTTGAGTCAAAAACCTGTGTCAGTACCCTGACACTTCTGGCTTTATGAAAAGGAAAGAAAGCAGAACACATCTGGACTGTTACAGAGTTAAAGTGATTTCAATCTCTGCAAGTTACTGAAAGTCGAACTGCATTTCCCCCATCACTCCCCAGTAGAGTTAGCACAGGTAAGAGCATCTGGGACTAACCTGGTCCTGCCAAGTTGCCAACATTCACAATGACCATCTGCCTGTATAACCTGTAGTGTCCTTTGCCTTTCATGTCCCTGAGTGAATAGTCACGAGGACTTTTTCACTGCTGGGTCAAACATTTCTCCAATTCTTTGCCAGCAAACTAGGAAATTCATTCGTTCTTTCACGTATCCAGGGAAAAATGTAGGAAAGCTCTGGAAAGCTTACTGGTACTCCATGAAAAGCGGGAGGGCTACTGGCTTGAGTGGAAGCAGAACATGGGCACTGAGCCATCACCAGCACAGCCAGCTTGAAAACAACACTGCATGCAAGGAGGGGGTTTCTGTGTGGGCACGGGAGGAGGGAGACACAGGACTGCAAGCAAGCAGGAGGCAGAACATATTCCAAAGTTCGGGATGTTACCTGAGCTGGGCCAACCTGCTGCTTCCCAGCAGAGGTCACAGAGAAGCTGCTTATGCTTACTCAGCACAAGCAGTCCTGCTGCACATCTTATCTCAGTACCAAAACTTGAACCCAGAAAATCTGATCCCAGCCCTCATCTCTACAGCAGCAATAGTTTAATCACAGCAGCCATCTCTCTCACAGAAGGATAAAACATTGGCCCCAGTGATGCAACACTGACCACTAGAAAGCCACTAGAAATGCCAGCATCATCAGTGTAAATACTCTCTGTTCATGGGCAATTCCTCAAAAAAAAACAAAAACAAAAAACAAAACAGAACAAAACAAACAAAAAAAAAAAACTATCAGGAATCAGGTTTAAAGAATAAAAACAGCAAGAAACAGAAGTGGTTTGTTTGGCTGTTTTTTTACCCCGAAGATATCCTGAGTTGATGTCAGGCAGATCTTACTGGTGCCCTGCCTTAAGGAGAAGCTTTCTCACCTCCAGTGCTATCTATCCCCTCAGGTAGTGCTTGAAAGTGAGGAATTAAGGTCACAGTGGCAATGTTGGTAACAGATCAGGCACTGTAACTGAGAATGCATAATGTAAAATGAAGACTCTTTTGCACTACCTTATCTCAGGTATAATACTACAAGAATTTATTCTTAAGGATGCTGTAGGTAAAATGGATTTGCCTGAACAGCTTGTGTGTGGTATCTCTTTAGGTGGAGGTTTTGAGCTTCCTGGCTCATTGCTCCATCACCCTATGGCGGTAAAAAGAAAAAAAAAAAGGCAGCTATTAATAATCAAGTAGACAGAATAGTCAGGGTGCAGAGGAGGAGAGGTAAACCTTTAGAGACACAAGTTCACACTTCCCCAAGAGCCACTTCCTGTCAATCCATGCAAAGCAATAACCACTCTGTTCTCTGCATTTCATCAGATTCAGAAACCATTCTTAACTACACCTCACCAATGGACTAGAGAAGTTCAGACAGTTCTGAAACCTTTTGCTGCTGCATACAAACGCGAGCCAGCCCTTGCCTATTCACGAAAACGCTACACATTTTCATTCACCTGTGGCATGCGGAGAGTTACCAGGCACACCCTGAAAAAATTAATCAGACTCCCTATCTTTCATAGTCTTCTCTGCTTGCTTCAGCTTCTTGTAGAGAAAGGAAATAGTTAACTCTTGAATTTGTTCTTACCAAGTGTTTTGGACTACACTTTGCTATGGCACGCAATAGCTGCCCTCTCCTCATCTCATTAATGCTGTACTGATGTACCACACAGCAATAAAATAGGTCTTGCTTTATTTTCATTCAATGCTATGCCAGCTTCAAATTTAAGAAGGTCACAATGGTTTCTCCAGCACAATCAGAAATGAAGAATAACTTAAAAACAAACTACAAACCCAAAATGTTATTTCAGTTTTCCTCTCTCAAGTCTTGCACTGTAGAGTAAAAATGTCTGGATCATTTCCACAACGAAAATACGTAAATTAATTACCCTCTTATGTTGATTGATGCAAGTTATTTTGGTTGAGAACAATGCAAGTCACCCACAGTTTACAAAACAATATGTCAATAAAATGAGCTAGACCTGCTGAAGAAAGTATTTGTTGTAGCCTAAAGCTATTTTTGCACATGCATAACCTTGAATTACAGTTTTTAGAAAAAAAACACACCACTTTCATGTTCTGATTAGCAACTAGTAAGTTGAAACTTGTTTTTCCTCACATATTAATGAAGCTATTAATGTACTAGACAAAAAAAAACATGTAAGAAGGTTACACAGAGCATATTACCACCTTTCATGATCCCAGCAAATGAAAAGTGACAAAACCAAAAAAAAATACAGAAAAAGCTTTTTCATCAAGGAAAAAAATGCTTCAAGGCATCAAGTGTTACTCTCTCAGTAAGTTTTCTCTTCCTCCAACCCCCCCAGCATATTTGCATAAAGAAAATAAACCTGTATAAACAAAATGTCACTACAGATGAAGCCTCACTTTCCATCAGAGCTCTAAAACACTTAATAGGACCTTCTGTAAAAGGGCCAGAGCTGCTTGCTGCTCCAGCCTGACCTGTGACACCAACCCCCAGGCACTCTGGTCAAGAAGCAGGACACAGTGCCACACCCCATGCTGGGGAAGGCAAGAGGGATCCAGCAGAGGGGTTGCTAGAAAACAGGCTCAGGGCTGGAGATGATGAGACAGTGACAGTTAAAGACACTTCACACAGTCTGAGGTGTGACTGCAGCTATCCATAAAATGGCAATGGTTACGACCTGCACGTACATCACCCTCCCAGCACACCCAGCCTGGGGCGTGCATCTCAAAGCCCTTACACAGCAATCCCATAAAAATTAAGGGCCTTGCTGGTTTGCTCTTTTTAAAATCTGGGCAAACAAAAATGAGTCATAAGTACCAGAAATCTTCAAATATGCAAATATATACCGCAAGGAATCAAAACATTTACCCGACACCTGCTTGCTGGAGGATTTAACTCAGTCAACAAAATTTGCGGGTAACTCTCTGCTGAGTACCCAGCTTCTTGTCACCATCTCAGCTTCTGGGGATGAAGAATCTGGGATTCCTGTCAGAAAACTGTCTCCCACTCCTATCTCTTGTGTTAACTTTCAAGAGCAATATGGGAGAAAACTGTGAAGTTTCACATTCCTCCACAATCCAAGTTTCTGGAGAAAGCTCACTTCGTCACCTCCTCCCTCCTCTCAAAGCTCCTCCAGAGCCAGAGATATAAGAAATCTGATTTTATTCACTCCCCTGAACTTGCAGCATCCTGCATTACCATCTCTCTTGAGGATAGCTCTGGTATCACTCAGTGCTGCTGGCTGGTCCCCAGAGGGACAGCAGCTATGAAGGGCAGCTCAGGGACAATCCCCACCAGCCACAAAGCTCCCAGTATCAGCTCCAGAACAGACCGTGGGTCCTGCTAACTTCACTCTCCAGCTGCTAGGAGAAGTATTTCAGCTGCTGATCTGCATTACATGAAGTTGTTGCCCTAGAAACCTAAGTGATATTACAAATTCAAGCTAAAAAAAAAAAAAAAAAGTTTTTTTGCAAAAACTTTTTACTTCTCGCTCTATCTTTTCCCCCTCCCTGTATTTCTGAAATGGCCTAAAACCCAATAAATGCAAATAAAATCATGGAAACACATGAAGAAGCCTTCCAATTACACAGGGAGCAATTTCCAAGCACTAATATTACCTGCATCTTTTTGGACATCATATTGAGACGTGGCAAACTAAAACAGTTATTGCAATGGGGTTATATTACTCAGGTCCAATTAACAGTGGATGTAGAAGTGAAATGAGATAAACACGACTTTATGCTAGCAGTCTTACTGAGACTGTGACATTACCAAAGATCAAAAGAAGCATCTTAAGCAAGATATTCTCACTGCAAAATAAATAAATACATTTTAATAAGAAGGAAAATATCCTGTGTGTCAAGAATTAGCAACTTGAATGTGGAGCGAGACTCCCTGACTGCAGTGGAAAGCAGACCTTAAAAGCATCAGATTAACTAGCAGCTTGCAACAACAGCTCACCCTACCACTTCTTAAAGCCCAAAACACAGAAGGAAATGTAAACTAATACATATTCTATTTCTGCAGGATACGTATTTTCCCTACTCACCTCCTTACAGACGGATATTACTTCTCCATAGGTGTATTATCTCTCTGTATTCCTATTTCCAGAAAGTAATAAAAAAATATGTATTAATCTGAGGCCACCATAGAAACAGGGAAAAAAGTCCCAAAAGTTACCTCCCTGCCTCCTCAGAAACTTTGACCAGATATATCAGATTGAAGATGCTATAACAGAAAATCCAAACTAAAAAATTCTGAAACAGTATGAAAATCTAAATAACTAAATAAACAAGAAATAAGGAGTAAGTAAATAAATCAGAAAATCCAAATTAAGAAAATCCAACAGAAAATTTTAAAAGGGGGATCTGACCTGCTTTTTCATATCTTCTAGAAAATAGGCGAAGAGAAAAACCTTCAACCTCTTAAAAATTTCTTGAAAAATTCATTCCAAAGATGACTGAGTAAGATCACAAATTGTAGGTTAGACCTTTACTGTACAAAAAGCAATACAGAAAAAAACACTAAAATATATTCAAGAATTCTTTTCAACCACTCACTTGCTAAAGCTACGAGAGGTAAAACCATGGAATGATCACAGGAAGGAATACTCTAGCCTACCTGCAACCTAGACTTGCATTACAAATACCCCTATTTCATCAAAATAAAATCCACATCCAACCATATAATATAATGATTTTTATCTATTGGGTTGACTCCTCCTGAAGTGAAACACAGTTCTGGAGCTGCACTATAAAACCAGCGATATCACAGACTCCAGTTTCACATGCTTCATTTTCATGAACATGCCAAGTATTTCTCCCTTTCAATTTTAGGCTTAGATTTTATAACAAAGCTAAAATTTCTCTCAGACAGCTACATCTCATACTAGAGATTTTATTAGGCCAGTTTTTCACTTGTATTTGCACACTACCATGTGAAATCCACAGTTCTGCAAAAACAGAATTCCATGCTTCAACAGGGAAAAACCAACCTGATGCAGGAGTGCCACACCTAAAGAAGCTCATGCCATGTCAGATGAGGGATGTTTCCAGTTGGATGCCCAAGCTGAAGACAAAGCACCATTGAAGAGGGGGACAGAGCAGAGAAGAAAGAACTTCCCTTTTATTGTAAATTCGTAGTGATACTTCCAAAGCCACTGAGACTCATAAACATGATGCTCCAAAATACCAGATTTACTTTGAGAGACAGCTGTGCAATGAGGCTGTTCTAAAATTCCTTGTAGAATGGGCTGCAGAAGCAAGACCCTGTGTTAGAGAGAGACTTCCACCTCCCTCTGGAGGCAAGAGAGCCACATCCATTTAATTTTTATCTTTCATTAATGGATTCTATGGATTTATTTGATACCTTGAAGAAGACTGGACTTCTTGTCCTAGTCATTTGGCAGGTTTGACTTTCATTACTTGTGCAACTGATTCCACCATACAGCTGTGCATTAAATAAAGGATCATTTCTTCTCAGAAACTCCTCACTCCAAAATATAAACCTGTTATACACCAAGAAATTATTTTAATATCTCATATGCCTTTAGTACTGCATCACTAGTTTTACAAACCTCTAGAAGACTCCAGAAATTGTTTGTATAACTTCCTAAGCCTGCAAAGTAACAGGATGACTCAGTTGATTTATTTACATTTTCTTTAATTTGGCATGTTAGCCGTCAGAGACATTACTTTGTTGTCATCTCCACTCAAATTCTGCCTTGTTAGCGTCTAGAGAAATCAATGCCATGAAGCACTTTATTTTTATAACTTCATCTTCTTTCAACCTAGAGCTTCATTAATTTGATAACTAAACAGGTACACAGCTCGCTGCCTCTCTACATGTTAAGTAAATTTATACAAAAATAAAAAGAGAAAAATTAGATGAGGATGCTTCTTAATTCTGTGCATGCACATACTTATTTTTTATTAAAGCATCTCATTCAAGTTTATGAAAGTTTTTTAAACTGTTTGGAGAATATCTAGTGGTTTTCAAGGTGCAACAACCATCTCTTGTTCTTTTCCACCTTGCAGCCTAAACAATGGCTCATCCATCTTGTAAGAGATGGAAAATGGGAGAAGAACACTTTTAATTTTAAAAGTGTTCCTAAACAACTCTATTTGGATGAAAAACCTTTTCTGCCAAAGCAACCAAGCATAAGTAAAAATTTAGAGGTTCCAAAGCATTTTTAGAACAATGGCTCAACCATGATTTCTCACCATATTTTCCACTGAAGCAGCAGATTTGGCTTCCCAGGGTGCTGACAGGTCTCCTGCTGCAGCTTTGTACTCACCACTCAGGCCCAGAGCATTCCTGGCTTACCAGCACCAATGCATATCCCACCCATTGCTGTCACTGCACCAGCATCCCATCCCAGTTCAGTTCTTCCAGTTGTTTCAAGTTTCCTAGATCAAAATGTCCTTATCTGAATCTCTCATTCAATAAACATAAGTCTGCATAAAGACAGGTTTGAAATTTTCTTTCCTTAAGAAAATTAAAATAAATAATGGTTAATGCTGATAGACTTGATTCTGTCTTGTATTGACATGCCCATATTCTGACCCACAATCACTCCTCCATTTTCCCCAGGATGTTTCCAAAAAAGGCTAAGTTAAATGGTCACAGCCTCTTTCCTACTCTACCTTATGTGATCCCCAGATATACCATGACAGTGGCATAATCCCTTCAATAACTTCAAACCTCAAGAGCCAGAACTACAACCATAATCACGTAACTAAATAATGAGGCTTCACGGTGCAAAATGTAAGCAAGAGAGCATTCCCATTTTGCCTTGCCAAACTCCAGTCCTTCTTTCAGTGACCTCCTCATTATGTGCAAAATAATTGGACTCTCACCCTGACGCCCATTGGCGAGCAGGAATCGTGTCGTCACTTGCTCATCACTCAGATGGCTTTCTGAATCAGGGCACCTCGGCTCCTGCCCACCCATCCCCTGTGACAGCAGCCCTGAGCAGGGGGGCCCCACGGCCCCTCTGCCACCCACGCCGTGGCACGGTCTGCCTTGCATGGGGCACACAAAGAGACAGTGCCTCGCACCAAGGTCAGCAATCACATGTGCCACACGATGATCCTGCATGGCCTCAATTAATCTGCCTTCGTCTCTCCATCCATAAAACCCGAAGACAATGGGTTTGGCTATCTCTGCATGGGAATGCAGGGCTGACACAAGTTTTATCTTTATTTTCAACAATCAAAATAAAACACGTTTTCTACAACTCTGACTACTCTTTGCTTTATGAAACCAACCCCTGATTAAACTGCCCTCTCAACTTCCTCACTGCGTGAGGATTGCAAGTCTCTTTAGGGTCCTTTTCAGCTCACTGACCTACTTGCTACCAGAAAGACAGGCATTAATAGAATTTCCTCTCTTTTAATTCCTGCTATTGCCTTCTTCCTAATTGCTGCTTCCCAAATAGAGTTCCTCTAAGTTATACGCGCTTACCTCTATCAAAAACTTTCATCCAAAACTTCCACAAAACACAATGCCCAAATGCCCTCTTAGTAGCAGATGTCTACAAAAAGTATATTAGCAACTTCTAACCATTCTGGATCTTCAAATCAAGAGAAGCCTAGTAGTAACACAGTCTCTCATTTGTTTTCCTAAATATTTTTCTTTATTCTTTTCTCTCACCAATACAGTTTTCTAACAGAAACTAGTGTAGTAGCACTGCTGGAGGTCACTAAACTCACTCAAAATGGTAAGTGGGGAATTTTTCTCATCTAATTCAGCCAGCTAAAATTTATGAATCTAATCTAAATTAGTCAACTCCACTGCCACAGTAATCAATGTAAGCACCACGAATCACCCACCCCAAGAGCCTGGCCAGATACATGGGAAGGAAGGAATGAAACCCACCTGGAAGTGCTTATCATTAACCACAGAGGAAGGCTCTGTTACCAAGCTGGGGTGACCTTTCATGCATGGAATTCCCTTATCTCTAGCTTTGCTGATGATAAGGAGGCCAGGAGTCCTGTCTTCTTTCGCAGGACATCAGTTCCCAGGACTTGGACAAACTGCAGCTCATGGGTGATATTTGACTACCTCAGTATCTGAACCAGTTTTCTTTAGAAAAATACCACATAAGTACTTCAATGCTGCTCTTAATAGTCTCTGATAGGAAAAGGAAGAGCAGGAGGGAAACTTTAAGTTAAATCAACAACATGCACAGTGCCCTAAACAACACGAGTGACTTTTTAAGCACTGCAGTGCTAGGTCAAGCTTATGTGTCTTCTTCCTCTTGACCAGAATTCCTGAGCATAGTCTGCTGCGCATCAAAAATCTGAGGACAGCTGGGTCCCAGATCTCACTCAATCTCTAGTACTTATGAAGCTGGAGCAAGTCAGTTCACCTGCCTCTGCCTTGATTCCTTAATTTCTAAAACGGGAGCAAGTCAGGATCCTGTCCTAACTCATGAAGCCTTTTGATATGTATCAGTGGAACAAACTACATGTTTGTGGGCTGGAGCTGTTTCCCCACAGCACAGACACAAGCCTCCAGAAAGGGCTGGCTGGGATGACCACTGTGACCACACCAGATAGCAGCAGCTCAAGGCTGCTTAGCAGCATTTTCACTTGTTATCAGTCATTCCTATCGAACTGCTCCATAATCTCCCTCCTTCTAAAGGTTCATCTTATGCAACACTAAATACCAAGACATAGTAGATATTTTCTGGGAACTCATTAAAGAAAGCAATCGCTAGAACAAATCAGGATCGTGTGTCTGTGCAGCACTACTACTACTGCAGGTGGAGCCCAGGTCTGTCCATTTAAATGGAGAGTGAGGGCTTGTCTCCTTCCTAGGAGACAGACCTTTGGGATTTACTGCTAGGGGTGAGATAAGCTAACATCAGCACTGAAACCTTGACCCTTGGAGATTCTGCAGATCTGTACAATACAAAACAGTGCAAGACCTGAAGGTAAGAGGCAATAACCTTTCCCTCCAAATGAATTTGGGAAATATTCCCTGATGTTTCAGGGCTTCCACTTTGCCCTTCAGTTTCTTTTTTCAGTGGAAAAAAACACAGGCACACAGGGACAAGGATGGTAAAATGGTTTCCTTGGAGGGACTATTGATCTGTATTATTTCTTCATTCCATACCTACTAAGCTGTATCTTGGGGCAGATTTGAAAGTCTGGGTATTACAGAAGTCAGCAATGAAGTCTGCTCCAACTCAGGGTCCACACTCTTGGGGAGAAAAGAGTTACTGGCTTTGTAAATGGTGGCAAACCCCACACACCTCATTCCTGTTTTTGTCCCAATGACCTAAAGTCAAAGTTAACTCATGAATGGGCAGGGAAGGGATGTTAAGAGCCAAAAAACAATCAGTACAGGAAAGCAGGCTAGAAAAAGGTTTTTCTTTTAAATCAACAGACTGATTGATACCTTTAGAACACACAGTCTGGTGTGTGTTAAACACACAGCTTAATCGTGTGGTTTTGTTTGGCTGATGATAAAAAAACATTACTGCAAATAAAGTGCTGCTGCTGGCAATGGCAAAGACGAGATGAGTTCAGACTACAGCGTTTCTGCATCTAGATCTGAACAGGCACCTGATTCCTCCAGCTGCACCTGGGGTTGTCCTGCTGAAATAAGCAGGCTGATGTACCTACATTGGCAAAGGATGGCATGCAAGTCTGCATGATGGTAGGTTTTAAAATCCTGCTCTGTAAACAGCACAGCAATCACTGCAAAGGGCTCTGCTCCCATCTCCACCCACGACATCAGCTTCAGCCTTATGTTCACTGCCCAAAAGGAAGGAAAGAGCAAACCAACCAGCCACATCTCCCCCAGGAAACACATCTAGAATCAATCCAAAATTGCCATTTTCATAGAATCTTAGCCCTAGGACTTCCTAGCAGGTATATGAAAAGCAGATACACTCAAAGACTTCATTTTTTTTTTTATAGGAAACCTTGCACTGACTTTATTATGGCATATTTGAGCAAATGCCATGCCACAGGCAGGTCTAGCTTTAGAAGGTTGTTTTGACAGACCCAAAGCTGAATATTACTGCAGATAAAGCTATACTAAAAATCCAGCCCTAAGCTGTCATTTCATTACGCTCAGAACTGTATAACCAAGAAAGGTTTTCAATTACAAGCCAGGCTTACATTTTTAAGTATTTGTTATAGTTAGCCCTGGAAACTTTGGTGTGAAACTTGATCAACATGTTGATATATGCAGAGATCAAGTCATCCAGCCTCTACTGGCAAGGAAATGAACATTCACAAGAAGTCACTATTCCCTTAGTCTGAAATCCAAAGAATCAGATTCTAATCTCAGTTTCACTGTGGTGGAAGGAAAATTACTCCAAAACTGCCGATAACTACTTAACCAAGAGGACAGCAGAAACTAGGACTTCTAGTCTACTGCTGCCCTTCAGCAACAAATACAGTTACACTGTCAGTACAATAAAGACAGCCCACGCATAAAGTGCACCCTGAAGGTGGCCAATCCTATTAGGAACAACTTTAAAACACGTAAGAGCAATATTATTTAAATCCAGTAAGGACATACCAAGATAACAGCCACAATCCTCAAAGTACACACACGCACTGTACAAGAACTCCCACTCCACACAGGATAATGACTTACATAATTTCTGCTTAATGACTCCTATTAGAGCCAGTGTGTATCTCCATATAACCCCTGAAGGGCATCTGTGAGGATGGCCATGAGCACAGGATGCTCTGAGGCCACAACAAGCTCTGCCCAGCCTGCCTGCTGTGCAAGCCCCAGCCACCAGCACCTGCACTTGGGCTCACCAGATCAGGGTAGGGCTTCACCTCTGGCTACAGTTTTGGTCCTGGTGGCAACATGTGTACAACCCTCAAAATGCAGGGTTGATACTCACAACAGGACTGCCCCAGTGAGTAACAATGCTCCTACAGCTCCAGCAACACATCAGTCAGGAGAAAAATTACTTCTGATGAAAAAGGCTAAACTCGCTTTTGCATGGTATATGGAACTGGTGTGGTGTCACTGCAGCTCAGCACTGGGAGAAGAGCACACAGTAGATGAAAAGCAACAAAAGTGAGAAAGGCAAATTATATGCACAAAAGAGCACTGCAGAATGCTTCAATTTCCCTCCTTTTGCCAAGACCCTCTTAATGTGGATGTGAGCCAGGTCAGTCCACCCTGCAGGTGAATTCCTTGCAGGTCATACACTGCAAGCTGTGATAGACTGTTATATTTGCAGGAATCATGGAATGCTAAATTCATTTTAAATTTGGGTTAAGGAGAAGCTGTGCATCACAGCAATTGGGAAACCAAAAGGAAATCTCTCAAAAGAGTTAGTGAGAAAAGTGAAGTGAATTTCTTCAAAAAACATTTCTTTAGCTCACCTGCCTATCACAGTAATGCCTTAAAACTTCTTGGAACAGGTAGAAACACTGCTTTTATTATTACTATCACCTTCATTTTTATATACAAAACAACAAACCAGTAACATAAGAGATGAAGCATTCCCAAAGTTACCAAATTTTGAGAAGTCAAACTTGATTCAATCTCAGCCAGCTCCTTTGTACATCACTGTCTCTCAGAATATACGTCCAGACACATTTTCCACTTCCATGTAGTTAGCTAATGAAAAACTAAGTCTAAAAGCCCATTTTAGGATTGTCAATCTAAGAATGCCAAACAAAGACATCAGCTATGTTGTTCTAGCCATGCTGAAAATCTCAGGTATTTAAGACAGCTTATAAAAAAAATAAATAAATAAACCAGTTAAAGGCTGATATAGCTGAAGGTCTCTACCCATCCTTCTCCTTCTTCCCATTCCCCAGCCAGGTACCTAGCACAGTCCAGGACCCCAAAGCATTCATGTTCCTTTACTGAATCACCACCATCAGAAAACTGCATCCTCCCACTGTTTCTCTTCCCCATCCTTTGCTCCTCTACATCTATTAACCCATGCCCAGACAGAGCAGTACATTCTACTCACTCCTTAATTCTCTTGCAATCTCTCTTCCCTTTTCACTTTTTCCTTAGTCTTTCCATATGTACAATGTTCATGTGATCAAGTCAGCTGTGGATTAACTGATACTTGTTAATGTTCAAGAAGCATTTTAGCTGCCACTAAACCACTACAGAGAGAAACAGCTCTTAAAAGGGTGTTCCAGAATGCAGCTTCTGGAAACAGCCAGGGAAGCAAGAGAGAAAGGAACAGAACTCTGCGTCCTGCTGGTTTAACGTGGTATGCAGGTCTTTTTCCCTACACCGTGATAATCCATAGGGAATCACCACTGGCTTTATTTCCAGCAGGGCCCTTCAGGCTCTCACTCTCAGTGTGATGTGCTGGTTTGCTCCAAAGCAGAACTCAAGCATGCACTGTGCAAGCTCAGAGGAGCAGGGCCCAGCTCCACCTCAGTGGAGCTACAGTGCCCAGCTACACCTCACCGTGTAAATTCACTCGAAGACAAACCGCAGCCAAACAGATGCATCACAGATTGGCAAAGGTCAATCGTCAAAACCCCAACAGCAGCATACGTGCCTCACCACTTACTCCTGACCTCACAATATGGCTGCAAAAGCACACAGAAAATTTGCCTGAAGTCCTAATGATCTGAATCACAATGGTTTTTACTCATGCAGTAAACCACACCAAAGGAGCCCTCTGGGCATCTTTAAATACTCCCTGCACTAAACGTGCTGGGTACAGAACCTCCCAAACAGATGCTGCCATGCAAAGCCAGGGGAAAGTGAGCCAGCAGCCTGCATGGGGCAGCAAGGCAGGCTGGCAAAGTCTCATCCAATGCATCAAAGGTGATCCAAAGCTCACACATCATTTGGAGAGAACTGTGCTCATGCATGGAAGGTCAACAGTAAGACTTTAAAACCAGTCTGCTCCCTGAAGACTCACAAAAATCTTAGAATTTTCCAGCCTCCTAGGTCCAGGCAAGTGGCAGAAGCATCAAGAGGCTTTACCATCACAATGTCTCCAGCTATTCAGTATCTGACAACATGAAAGGCTTTAGCTACCAGAAAGCAACATCTGCCTTTTAGCTCCGTTTGCATTCCGGCCCCAAATGAAAATCTCCAGCTTAAAATTACAATTACTCCTGCTGTTGTTCCACCCAGTACTCCAGCTTCTCTTCCAGAGGAACATTTCCTTCTGGATAGTGCAGACTTGTCTAGGTCTGGACCACTACAATACAATATGGACACCCACTACCAAGGGCAAAGCAAAAGCAACACTTTTTTTTTTATTTTTTACAAAGTGCAGGAACAAAGAAAAAGGCTGGTCTTCTGTAAATGAAACCAGCAATTATGCTTCCTTGAAAATCCCAGCAATGAATAATGGTCTCTCAATTTTGACTAAAAAATATCAGCAAGCCTGTGGAAAAAATGCCCACGTAAAACCTCAGCTATCAGTTTATTGACTACCAGTGTATCCATCACTGCACTACAGCAAAAATCCATAAAGCCAGGTCATCCCAACACAAGCTGGCAACTCTACCTCAGATGCAATCACACCACAAAGATGCAGCCATGCAAGCAGTGACTTCACTCACCTGGACTGCAGCAAGAGCTGCCATTACCTAATTGCCACATAGAAGATGAATGAAAGACTTTCAAACACTAGCTTTTAAATAAAAAGCCAAAAAAATGAACCTGAACAACAAACCTAACCCCATACATGCATATCTCAAAATTATTAACTGTTTATTTAAATATGGACAGATGGATAAGCAAGAAGCTCCTGGACAAACTCAAACACAAAAAGGAAGCTTCCAGAGAATGGCAGCAAGGACAGGCAGCCTGAAAGAAATACAGAGAGATTGTCTGAGCAGACAGGGAGCAGGTTAGGAAAGCCAAAGAACTAACAGAATTAATTCTGGCCAGGGATGTAAAGGGCAACAAGAAAAGATTCCATAGGTACACCAGTGAACATTTTTCGAGGGCATGTAGTGATGGAATAAGGGGTAATGTCTTAGAACTGAAAGAGGTCAGGTTTAAATTAGATATCAGGAGAAATTATTTACTATGAGGGTGGTGAGGCACTGAAACAGGTTACCCAGCAGAGTTGTGGCTACTTCATCCCTGGAAGAGTTCAAGGCCATGTTGGATAGGGCTTTGAGCAACATGATCCAGTGGAATGTGCCCATGCCCATGGTAGGAGGGTTGGAACTACCTAAACTTTAAGGTGCCTTCTAACCCAAACCATTCTAGGATTCCATGAAATATGAGGAGTCATCAAAAAAATTTACCCTACAGTAGGATACAAAGGCATCCTCTTAAGACTCTGGTTGCCATGATTTGTTTAAGCAAAGTGGAACATAATCATGTTTAATATTAAGAAGATAGTAGCACTACATATCTGATAGAAAAATTGACATTTATACTGTCTTATATGCACTTATCAAGAAATACAACCTGCACTATCATGCAAAGTGCTCAGATGTTTCGAAGACAAAAATAATATATGTTCAATGTTATTTAGGAATATTAGGAAGCTCCTTTAATTTAAGAAGTAAACCATTAATAGATGTTCTGAAGAGGGCCCCCTTTTAACCTTTGACAACATTCAAGTGTCTGTAATTTTTATCAGATTGTTTGGATTTTGATTGAGCTAAAGTCCTGAAGCTACAATTAAACTTGCAGCTACCTTCTCTCACTAGGCTTCCTGTAACAGCTGGAAGGCTCTTTGAAGTCTGCAAAGACATGGAAGAAACGTTATTTATGGCTGGTTTGCACAGTGCAAGCAGAAACAAGTTGTGTTTCTGGTGCATTTCCAGTGCTGGTGACAGATCATTTCTCACCAGCACTACAGGAAGTCTTCAAAACTATTTCCCTCTACCCAGATGCTCTACAGGACTAAGCTAAGAAGCTGGAAATGCTGCAGGGCAGGATTTCAAGAGCTCTGAATGGCTCAAAAGCAATTCTTACTACAGTCAGCATTAAATCCCACCACCAGCTCCACTGAAGACAGAAGTGGCCTAACTCAGCCTGTTGATGGCTATCTGCCTAGAAAGCCCAGAACATCTCAGGATAGTCTGCTAAACCCATTTAAAAATGTAATTTTTAAAATCAGGGATGCATTTTTCTTAAAAGAGGAGAAATCAGCTTAGATAGAAAAGGAAGTATGATTTCAGTTCAGAGAAGCCACCCTACATACTGCCATCTCTCTCCAACCAGCTCTGCAGCCAAGGGATGGAGCAGTGGACTCTGCAGGAGCAGAGCCAGAGCACCACTGAAGCCCTGCAGCAGGGGCTGCACTGTGCTAGCACACGTGTGATGGCCAAGCCAACACGCACTGATGTCAAAGGAAGTTATGCTCATGCACTGGAAGCCATACAATTAGTAGTGTCATCATCTAGGAGAAAGAAATAAAATATTGTTTTCTCCCAGGCAGAGCCACTGGTGTTTTTCATTTGTGTTAACTTGCTTTAAGTGCCTGCAGGGTCCATGCCTTTGATTTACTGTGGATGACAGGCAGTACAGGCATAGACACATTTAGGTGTAATTATTATGGTAACCAGGCTCATACACCAAGAACAGCAGCAAAATCAACAACAGCTCAATAAGACAATGGAGAATTTTCCAACACAAAGCCCTACATCTCTCTACATCCCTGCAACCCTACTCAAGGTCTGCTCTTGATTCCTTCAAGAAAAAAAAAAAGAGTCAAATCAGGAAGCTTTCACATCAGTGGTAGCACTGCTATTAATCCCATGAAACACCAATTTCACACCAAAAAACCCTATATTTTGCATTTTTCACAGGATCATAGAATCATTTGTGTTGGAAAATACCTCTAAGATCATCCAACATAACCATTAACCCAGCACTGCCATTAACCCACCACTAAACCATGTCCCCAAGTACCACATCTACACATGCTCTAAATCCCTTCAGGGATGGTGATACCTCCCTTGGTGGCCTCTTCCAATGGTTGACAATGAGGAAATTTTTCCTAATATCCAATCTAAATATCCCTGACATAACTTGACACCACTTCTTCCTGTCCTAGGCTTTCTGCATTGTAGAAGAGAGGGACCTCCACCTAGCTGTACACTCCTTTCAAGCAGCTGTGAGAGTGATGAGGTCCCTCCTGAGCCTCCTTTTCTCCAGGCTGAGCACCCCCAGCTCCCTCAGCTGCTCCTCACAGGACTTGTGCTCCAGACCCTTGCCCAGCTCCGTTCCCTTCTCTGGACACGCTCCAGCCCCTCAATGTCTTTCTTGCAGTGAGGGGCCCAGAACTGAGCACAGCATTGGAGCTGTGGCCTCAGCAGTGCCCAGTACAGGGGGATGGTCACTGCCCTGCTCCTGCTGGCCACACCATTGCTGATCCAGGCCAGGATGCCATTGGCCTTCTTGGCCACCTGGGCACACCCTGGATCATGCCCAGCCTTTGCTGACCAGCACCCCCAGGTCCTTTTCCACTGGGCAGCTTTCAAGCCACTCTTCCTCCAGCCTGCAGCACCGCACATAAAGTTAAGAAAAACAAGCAAGCTAGGAACAGCATCTCTCTCACACTGCATCACTTGATGCATATTCTAGTCCAGCACCCAGCAAGTCCTGTCTACAGCTCAGCTCTCAAGTTTGAGCACTGAAGAGAATACATTACTTACGGCTTAGACACAGAGCAAAGATATAATGATGGTTATGATCAACTCTTTGATTTTCACTTATGTAAAAAAAAAAACAAAACAAAAAAAACAAAACAAACTGCAAACTCAGAAGCTGGAAGTTAGTGCAGATCTCAGAGCAGAGGTTTGAACAACAGCCCAGCAGGGTTTGCTCAGATCCCTCTTCACAGCACTGCCATCTTTTGCAACCTGATAGTACTAACAGTGCCCAAAACTTATTTGCCATTAATACACACATCCAGATGTTAACCACTCATACAACTTCAGGGTCTAAAACAATGCCTGTTATGATATCTATAATTTTTTATAAGGGGAAAAAATGAGGCCTGTGCACTTGTATAAAGTAAATAAGAATCAGTACTGTTTTGTTTTAGATGCATAAATCCTCATAGCAAACAAGCTAAGAGACATTAACAAGGTATAATTTATAAATGTTCAATGTATTCTTATTTAAGTCTGGTAAAGTAAGGACCCACATGCAAGGATGCACATGTAAGACAGGCTACTCAGCTTCACATTAGTTTATATTTTCATTTCTTGCATCATCATACAGGGGCAAAATACCTAAAAGTCTGGCATGAATGCAAGGTTGAAGAACGTACTATAAAAGAAAACTGTCTACACTGGAATTGCAGACATCACAGTGTTTCCACTAGAAGAAAAAAATTAAAAATCAGACATTCAAATACCTCAATCCCAGTCAACATTTTTGGTATATATTAACAAACCCTCTTCTATTTCACTGAATATAATAAACAGAAGCAACACATTCTTGTTGTGATGATCAGATTTATTACATGGCCATGACCTGGACCAGCTTTCATTCAGCACTGATTAAATGCATATTCTGATATTCTGTACCACATACCTATCAAGTTGTGGAAAAAAGTAGCAAACATTTCCTATTTGTCATTGTCATGTAACATAAAAAATTATCTAGATGCTGGATATACGAAGTGTCTCTGAGAATAACTCACTAGATCACATACACACAGAAAACTCACCCAGTGTGCACAGGCTAAGTAGGGTTGAATTAATGCATGTGCTGTTGCTTCACATATTGAATGTCTGTCACTAAACCGGTAATTTACAAATGCAGAAGCAGGGACTGGGAGATGCACTGGCTGCAGGCATTGACAGATCCCTCCTCTGCAGTTTCAAGAAGCTAATTGTGCTCAGTTCAGAGTTCTTGATCCATGTTCCTGGGAATGACTCAGGACACAAGCAGCAAGACAGTCAGCATGTGTCCACATTTGGGGTTTTGTTTCCACTCCTATCTGCCCTGGTTTCCTTCCCAAGAACGCTGTGCTTTTGAAAGGCACAGCATGACATCCTAAGAGACTTCTATCTTCTCTGCCTAACAGTCTGGGTGGCAGCAGAAAAGCAAGTGGTTCCCTAGAGAATACACCAGCATTACCAATAAGAAGGGAGAACTACTTCTGGATTGAAGTTTTGGCCCATTGTCATCTATGGCAAAACTCCCACTCAAGTCAGCGTAGCCAGGATTTCACCTCTGTCACAGCAATTTTGAGTTCCTGCCCATTCTGCCTTGGAACTTCCAGCCAGCACAATAAGGGTCTTAACAGTGCCAAGAGCTTTTGTGTTATGTACTGCAGGCAGAAGTCACAAAACCTTTCACACAAGCAAGCAAATACTCATCAAACAGTTAGGAAATTTAAGACACTGCTGAACTGTTAGGGATTCAAACCTGCATCCAGAAGCATGATGTTTCACACTGGCACAATATTCTAAAACAAACCTTATCCTAACCAACTTCCTGTCCTTCACAAAAACCTGCCTGTAAATACAAGCTGTATGACTGCAGTTGGCATGTGTCGGAAGACATTTCAGAACTCAGCACAGAAATATATCTGTAGTGGAACAGCACCTACAAACTGCTCCTAACAAGCAATGGCTAAACACCCTAACTGCTTCCTAATTGTTCATTTCATTGTATTTGACAAAATCCATCAACCAGAGCACATCAGGTCACAGTAGTGCAACGTGGTAGGAGCCAAGACAACATAACCTAGTTGAACAGAAGTCCCTCATGGAGCAAGCCAGCATTTAGGGAAACTGAGGGGGACTATACCCCATCACTGTCCAGCACACGGGATAGCACAGTAACGTAACACACAGCTCAAGAACCACCCTACACATCCTACCTGTGATCCTACAGAGCACAGTCATTACAATGCCAACAGATGCTATGTTAAGAATCAAGCTTAAAAATAAACAGGAACAAAAGTAAGTAAAACTATGATTTACTGCATCAAGACAAGCACAGCCAACCTGCTGATTTTCTACAACACTAGCACCACCAAAGGATCAGATAGAGGGATATCCATAGTTTGCAGTCCTGCAGTACATTGTCTCCTATCTGGCTCTCTCAACAAGACTCCAGTGTTTTTTTGGAACACAACGAACACACCTGCAAGCTCTTTCTCCACAGCACTCTGCAACAGCAAGCTAGATGTGGAGGGATAACTCCTCCTCTCCTTGCACCCAGCACCAAGTCCTCTGCAAGCAAAAAAAAGGAAATTTTTGTTAACTTGAAGGAGCAGCCCTCTGAACATCAGCAGGAAGAGACAGACAAGTACTAGCCAGGCTATTCTGCCTTGTTCTGCTTTCCTAGCTAATGCTTATACCCTCCCACAACTGCTCCAGACCAGGAACGAGTCCTCAGTGAAAGCAGAACACCCAGGCAGCAAGCAGAATGCTGCAGCAACTCTCCTCACCATTCCTCATAGTTCATCCTCTCCTGATTTTTAATTCCTTTGCTGAAAACTCAAACCAAATTTCATAAAGCATTTGCTAAATGAGAGGTAAGTGCTTGTGCCTTACCACACCTGTGCCTGTGGAAAGAACTTTTCCTTTCTTTCTGTTGGACAGAAGTTGGTTAAGAACACTCAAACCCTGATCAAAAGATACACCTCTTTAAGCTGTCTGATAGCACTGCAAAGGGAAAGAAAATGAGTACGAACAGAAGCATTCACTTCCTCGAATCCCTTCCTTTTAACCAAACTTGATGCTCTAGTGCCTCTGCCGGGATGCCAGCGCTGACTTCTCTTTATGTCCCACGTACTTGTATTTATTTTAATTGAATCTGGTACTAAGGACACTCGGCAACGCTTAATCCTCCCAACAACAAAGCAGGGGCACTAAGCCACCATGAAAAATAGTAATAAAAAAAATTTTTAAAAAGGTAAAAGACGCCACTGATGCATTCCTTGGGGCACTGTGACTCTCTTTCCCTCCTGAAAATAATCCAGTGGGATTCAAAAAGTGGGCAGGAGAGGCTGAATTACTTCCTTTAATAGCAGAAGTTCGAGCTGGGAGCGCCACGTTTAACCCATCGCCAGCCGGACCAGGTTTCTTTCCCAGGGGTGCACACCCCAGCCCTTGCACACATACACACACACGGACACACGGTCCGAGTTTCGGGAGCGCAGAGGGCAGCCCCGGCAGGCGGAGGGGATGGGGAGCCCGCAGCGAACAGAGCCCGGCAGGGACGAGGGGACACGGCTGCTGCTGCCATCTCTGTCCCGTTCAGAGCGCTCCCCCAGCTCCAGCCAGCGCCCCGGCTCCAGAGCCTGCGAGCCATCCCTCCTAAAAACACTGAGAAAAAAATAGATGGACAGACAGATAGACAGAAGTACGAATAGGCAGGTCCTCCGGGTAACACGCGTCCCTCCCCAGCCCAAGCAGCTGCAGCCAGTCCCCAGGCTCAGCCAAGAGCAACTGCAGCTGAAGAGCAGCGACAGACACGCACATCCCCTCGCCCTCGCTACCACAAGTTTAAAAAAAAAAAAAATCAAAACCCCCAAAAAACCACCACTACCAAAAAAAAACCCTACAAAGTAAAAGCACTTAAAAGGCGGCGAGGAAATTTTTGAAACACGAAAACCCAGCTCTTGCCCGCTTGCGAGGCAAACGCCAGAGCGAAGCGGGAAGCGCACCCGGGGCAGCCGAGCCGCCCGCTTGCTGCACCTTGCAGGGCAGAGCGGGAGCGGGACCGGCCGCTGATAGGGGATGGGAGCGGGACACGGGCACAGTGCAGCGACAGTGCCGCGGCAGAAGTTTGCCCGAGTCGCGGCCGCAAGCCCCCGGAGCCCCCGCGCACCGCCGAGTTTGCCGGCGCAAAGTTTCTCCGCCATCGCCTCCGCGCCCCTCCCCGAGCCCCAGGCGGGTACGCACCGGCCGGCTCAGCTCCGGGCGCTGCCCCGCGGCCTCCCGCGCTGGGTCTCCATGCCGCCTTGGGCGCCGCCGGGCTGTGGCGAGAGTCAAAGAAGAGGCGAGCGGAGCGCTCCTCGCCCCGCGCCGAGCTCTGCGCAGCCCAGCGCAGCCTGCCGGGAGCGCGGACCGCGCCCGCCTCCC
>VZTT01070384.1:0-15928 GCA_013400855.1 Buphagus erythrorhynchus
CTGAGTCCTGAGCCACAGTGACAATGCTGAGTCCTGAGCTGTGGTCACACACCTTGCTCTGTCTGCTGAAACCCTGATGAGGGTGAGGTGACATCAGGGCACCTGATGGGATGGCAGTGGAGGAAAACAACTTCTTTTGGCTGATGTGCCTCCTTCCTGAGCACAAGCAAGCAGGAGTTACTCTGAGTTACCCAGAGTGGATGGAGGCTCACAGAGAGGGACACAAACCCTGCCCAGGGCTGAGGGATGCCCCACACACAGCATGGACAGGAAGGGATGCCTTAGACCCAGGATGGACCTGTGGACACCATTTCTCCCACAGCCAGGTGTGGCAGGAGCAGTGGCCTCCAAGAGCAGGGGAGTCATCCTTGAGCTGCCCCAGATGTGTAGTACTGCCAAAAATTGGGAATTGCCATCCCTAAAAATCTGCTGTCCTAAGGGGCATCCTGTCACCCAAACACATCCTGGATTTGGCTTCAGGGACAGTTTCAGTATGTTAAAAACCACTGCCTAGGTCCCAGAATATCATGAGGAGATGGGAGAGCTGAGGAGGGACAGACAGCACCAAAGGCAATTCAGACCCAGAAACCCCCACAGTTTATCATCCAATTCCAGCACAGTTATATTGATGGAAATTTCAGCAAAATCAGTGGAGCTAAATTTAATCCAGTCACGTTGCTGAGAGGTGCAACCTGAAGAATGTTTCTGAAGATGGGTCTGGATGGGGTGACCTGTTTTCTGACATAACTGAGTGCACCATCAGATTGTAAGCCTGAAACACAGTTCCAGCAGAAATCAAAGGGAGTTCTGTCTTCAATGAAAGAATATTTCCCCCTCAAGCCTTCAGCAGTGCTTTGTAAAGCATGAGACATCTGAGCAGCTGTTCAACTGCTCCAGCTCTGGTCATCAAACAGGTGATGAAGGAGGGGGCAGTTCTGTGCTCTGATCCTTTTTGTTTCAGAGTTCTGCAGTTCTGGGGTCTGCTGTGGAGCAAAACACAAACTCAGTTACGAGCCATACAACATCCCTCTGGGGAAGTGGCCTCATTTCCTCAGCAGAGGGAAAAGCAGAGGTAGCAGAGAAGAGCAGAATTCCTGGGGAGATACTACAGGAGATACTGCTCCTGCCTTCAAAACTCCTCTTATCCCAGAACTGACTCCCACAGTCCAGTCAGGCAACTTTGAACCTTAGTACTTGAAAATAGTCTATCTTCCTCCCACATAAGGAACCATAAAAAACTTTACCTTAAGATAGAAAACTTTAAATCATTATATATCAGAGCTCTCATCTCAGTATTTTTTTCTTAATGAAAAGATTTATTTCCAGCAGAAACGCAGTTTAAAAATATATTCTTGCACTTCTAAAATATTTCATCCTTTTTTTTTCTTCTTTTTTTCAGTAAAAGATAATGGTGTCAGTATAAGAAGCTAGATAGAAAAGAATTTCCTTTGTACTAAAATTTCTTTTATTGTTGCTTTGAATCCCCAGGTCAAGGTGTCAAGTTGCCCTTTACAGGCAGCCAGAGTCTCAAACAGCCCCTTTGCAGGATTTGTAGTGATGTGCTCCCTCACCCTGCTGCCACAGTTTTTCTGGGATGGACACTCATCAGGACCACTGCACACTACAGGACTTCCCATGAATGGTAAAATCAGCCCCTCCAGTGAGGTTCCAGGCTGTTACTGAACACTATGCCATGTTTAAATAAGTCCTGTATTAAAGCAGTCAGGGGCTTTGGACTATTTCTAGACTTTGAGGTATTTTCATACTGCAGCTGCACTGTGAACACCTAATTAATATTTCTCTTCTGCTGCCACCTTCTCTCCTTTCTCTTCACCCCTTCCTGCTGCTGTAATTCCTTCTCAGCTGCTCTCCCACCCAGCTCCCTCTGATTTGGAGCCACTCCCTGACAGAGGCAAGCTTTAAAAGCAGGGCTTGTCTTTATTTTCATCAAGAGAAATCACAGCTGCAAGTTTCAGTGCGCACAGAGGCTTCTAACCGTGACTTTTTATTAGAAGTGCTAAATTGGGAGTAATAAAAACTCCCAATTTAATAGTTGAATAAAAAGAGGAAGCTGAAAGCCAGCATGGCTGTGGAGGAGCAGCAGTGAGCCTGGAGGTGCCAGATATTTGGGTTTTAAATGGCTCATCTTTCTCCTGTGTGTTATGGCTCTACAGCAAGGCTCCCCAGCGAGCTGCTCTGGGCACAGCCAGGTTCTGTTCATGGGCTGTGTACTCTGCACCCAGACAAACACTGGGCTGCCCTTCTGGGACTGCACAGGGCTGGCTTTGGCACAGCACTGGGGAGGAAAAGTCCTGGCTAGGATTTTCTGAAGCATTCTGCAGGCAGACCTGGGGCCAGGCTCTTTGAAACAGCAAAGGATTTAGCTACAAACAGGGGTGTCTGTCTCTTTGCAGCACAAATGTTTCAAATCTGACTCTTATTTCTTGCAAGAAATTTGGGGTTGTTTTCCAGAAACAAGGCAGGCTTCCAAAGTTGGTTTTGAGCAGAAGGGGTAACCATGAAAATTCAATGAGGGTGCAACTGGAAGCTTCTGCCCAAGTAGCCAAAAGTAATCCTGATGTCACCAACGTCACATACAAAGGCCACACTACCAGACCCCACTGTTGCCAGACCCTCCCAGAGAACTGCCTGATAAACTGTGCTTTCATTAGTCTGTAACACCAGAAATAGTACTGGAGTTCAGTTTTAGTTCCAAAGTCAGAATTCAAACTGGACTAGAACCAGTAATCCCAGCATAAAAACCAAACCAAACAAACCAACAAACACAAAACAAAAAGCCCCAAACAAACACCAAGCACCAAAAACCCACAAAAAACCAACAGCCCCAAAACAAACCAAACCACACCACAAAAAAAACCCAGCTGAAAAAACACCCTTCAACCCCTTCCTTTTTTTTTTTTTTAATAAAGCTCATGAGTCAGCTTTGTGGTCCATGTAAGCACTAATATTGCAAGCACTAAACAACAATGTAAACGTAATTTTTGAGAAGATCTGGTTTTGTCAGAAGTCAGAGCTACACATGCTAACTTCAGAAAAATTAGCAAAGGCCCAAGGAAAACCTAATCTAAATGACAAAAGAAGTTTCTATATAAAATGAACAGACAACTCATCAACATTTGTCTAAATGAGGACAATTCATGTCTTATTCTTGGGAATAAAGGAAGGGTAGGCTTTAGCTGGATTGTGCCAGCTGTCCCTGTCAGTATTAGAGAGTGCTCTCAGTACAAAATCTCTGCTTAGAAAAGATGCTTTAAATGTTACTTTTAATTATTTCCATATGCTAAAGCCAGGCTTTCTAGATTCAGACAGTTGCTGTTGCTCATGCTGTAAGCTCTAACTGGGTTTTTAACCTTCCAAAGGCCCGGATGAAGCAGCCCTAAATGTTCTCCAGGGAATTGTACAGGTTTATTATCTGACTCTGTTAAAAAGTGCTGATTGCTGTGGGAGTACACAGAAGTTACCAGGCAGGAATTATTCCGAGCTCCCTGGCAGGTGAAGCACCATCAGCACATCCAAACAACAATCCCTGCTGGATGCCACCAGACACTTAGAGGAAACTGTCAGGGAGAAGGGGATTTTGAGGAAAACCAAACCAAGAGCACACAGTCCCGAGGGCCAGGGAGATCTGAGAGCAGAGGAACCAAAGGATGCAAAGCCTCAGCTCTGCTGCTGCCAGTTAGCAAATTCCCCTTCAGGGAAGGAGCAGCTGGGCTGTGGTTGCTGCCCCCAGGCACACTTTGTGCTGGAATTGTCAGAATCCTGCACGCCTCTGTTCCCAGCACTGCCCAAAGATGTGTGTGTGTGTATGTGTGAGTAAATATATATATATATATATATATATATATATGTATATGTATATTTCTGTCACCTGATTCTTCCACACAAGAACATTCCCATCCAGCCCCACTCTGAAAGCATTTGTTTCACCCATTTTAGTATTTGTCACTTGAGAAGTTTCTCTTCCCTCCTCTTCTAGCAACTGCTTGTCAGAACTCATCTCAGTCCCCAGCCTTGGGAATCCTCTCTTGGGTGGCATCTCCTTCCAAAACCTGCCACCTGCATTAGCAATTCCTGACAAAACAGAGCAGGACCAACTGCTGCAATGAAAGAGGGAGCCCACATGGAAATCTGGGGCTTACAGCTATTGAAAGAAGAAAATAGAATCAGTAACATTTCTTGTATTTGTTCCACCAAGTTCCTTCCAAATCCATCTAAAAGGGCATTACTCTGTTGCTTCTGAATTTTGTAAAGCCTGATTTCTGAAAAGACTACAGTTGTTAAAGTTATTTTACACAAATTCCCTAGTCACAGATATTTGATGTATTCCAAGAAATTCTGGTATCTCTCTTTTGATGAGTTTTGGTGTTTTTTGCTTGCTTCTGGGAAATCTTTGCATAATGACTTTGGATTAGAGGAAAAAGTTTTTTGATAGCACAAAGGATATAAGTTCTGTTTCAGTAGCAAATGAATAAAAATGGCTAGGGATTATATAAAGAAATATTACTTTGTTGAAACAGATTCTTACTAAATTTTCATGAAAATTTTACCAGAACAGGCTTCTGAGGTTCACAATACAATTCAAACCTGCAGAATCAGAAGCTGTGCTGTGATCCCTGAATGACCAACTTAGATTTACAGGCAATGAGAAAGCTCCCAAGGAACAGGAAATCCATAATGTCTGGGTGAGGACACTCCTTGTGGCCCAGGCTCTGAGGGTCTGGCCCTGGTTCTCCTTCAGACAGACAATGGGAACCTTCCAGACTGCAAGAACTCTCTGCTTAAGACAGGAATGGCAGCCTCATCCTCAGTGTTTTGGAGCTTTTCCCTTGCACCACATAACAGAAAACACTTTCAAGTTGCAATTTAGTTTCAAACAGAAGTGAAGAATTTTTTAAATATCTAAAATATTTTCTGAAGTCTTTTTTGTGATTTCTGAAGTTGGTCAGTTCTTCCACCACTCTTGTCCATAGACTCACACACTCCACACTCAGGTTTCTTTCCTCAATTCTCCTCATTCTCATGATGATTTCTCAGCTCTCAGTTTCTCATGCAGCCTGGCCTGACTCCCAAAAGTGTTGTTTCCTACTCTATCACATTTTAAAAAGCTTTCTCCACAGCCTGCAGTAAAAAGGACAACTGCTGGATTTCAATCTGTAAAATTTTGCAATCCTGGGAAGACCATTTAATTGATTTGTGGTCATGGAGGAGATGCCAGGTGGATCTTTCTGGAAGAGAAAAAATTTCCTGGTGCTGCAAAAATATAAAAGATGGAAACACCAGGGGCTGGTAATTCCACATCAATAAATTCCAAGGTCATCTAGAAGCAACAGCAGATAATTAAAGAGTATAACTGTACCACTGGCAACCTGATCTCAATTAAACATTCCATCTTAAAACTGTTGAAATTCAAAGGAGAACGAAAAAATCTGTTTTTTAAAATCCCACTGTCGAGGAGTTTTTAAGGTCCAGTCACAAGCTCTCCAAAAGGCCTGATTTTCCACCTCTGATGTCCTCTGTTATTTACAGCTTGGGCATTTTATTTATACACAGCTACAACTCTCCCTACTCCTTCCCCCAGAGGAGTGCCTAGTATTTAAAACATGCATTAAAGGGCTGCTGATACGATGCTAAATCTATTTCTGTCCTTGTAAATACTGCTTTGCTCAGGGGAGCTGAAGCGTTTTGGAATCCAACTTTATTTGACATTCCTATTTTGGAACAAGAATTGCCAAATGCCAGGCATAGCTTGTGAGCAGAGCAGGAGCTCCCTCCCAGCATGACACTGGGGAGGATTCTCTGGGAATTGTCCTTGGGGAACAATCCCTGCTGTTACCTCTGCCTCACAAATATCAACAGCTGAGCAAGTGAAAGGCAGCACAAAGTGCTCCTGGAGAGGGAGAGACCCCTCACTCCTCCCAGAGCATCTCCAGGGCCTGGCACAGCAAGGAGGTGCCAGAGCAGTAGCTCAGTAAAGGTGGATATATTTTATAGAAATGTTAATCCTTCCATTGTGCCAAGAGCAAGGAAACTGCTGATTCTGATCATTCTTTTCCTTTTGTGCCTTGTGGCACCTGCCAGAGAGCAGGTGAGCTCTGGGTGAGCTCCCCAAGCTCCTTGGCTTTCACAGCTACCTCGACACTTCCTCCAGGCTGCTCCCCATGGCAGATTATCAGACTCAAAGCCTCTACTGGCTCACTCTTCCCTTCAGAGTTTTCCAAACTGGTTTTCCATCTGCTCCTACATATTTTTCTGAACATTCCCATTCATACTAAATATTGCCAGACACAAGGCAGTATTTTAAATGAAACAGCATGTGCAAATGCATGCATGTATATTTTTAGCAGACTGCTTCTGTTTTTCCATGTAAATAACCAAGCAAAACAAAATTCAGGAAGAAAATTTAAATGCTGTTAATTGATTAAATAGAAACGGAATGTAATAATAGAAAAAGCTGTTAGTGCTCTGAGAATGATCTTGAGAAATTAAAGAAAAGGTCTGAAATATACAGGTGCAAGTCAGTAAGGATAAATGCAAACACTGCAGTGAGAACTAATCCCCTCCAAAACCAACAAAAACTCCAACAACAACAAAGATACAAGAAAAATCCCCACAAAACACGATGGAGGGAAAATGCAAGAAGCAGCAATATTCCAGATAAGGATACCAGAGTTTGGTAGATGACAAATTGAAATCAGCATTATCAGATCACTGCTCCAATCCAAACTAACATAAAGTGACATTACAACACAGAAGTCATTCCTGTGTCCAGCCTGGCAGTGGCTCTGTTGGAATGGATCATCTGAGCACTGCACTGAAGGTTCACATCCACCACAGGCTGCCTGTAGGAGAGCAAGAACAATGACCCAAGACCCAACACGATGCCATGGAATCATAATTCTATTGAAATTCCTGAGGAAAGGACTGAAATGGGACTGTGTGTTCTTTAAAAACTCATATTTCTGTGTTTCTGAGTCTAAATCTGTATGTACACAATACAGAGGGGAACAGAAGGAGTTAATAAATTGTTTATCCTCTGTGGGCAAAAGAAAAAGTAATGGGCTCAGCATTCAGCAGGAGAGATTTGGGCAAGGCACTAAGAAAACTCGTGTGGTGAGGACAGTGGAGAGCTGTGATACATTGCTTTAGCACTGAAGGCTTTTGGAGACCACATTACAGCAACATTTATCAGGAAAAGCTTGGTGGAAGTTATCTTGCCTTGTGAAAAAGTATAAACTAGATGGTGTCTTGGGGTTTTTTCAAGACAAACCTTCCCCATAATTTAATATGATGTTTTCCAAAGCTGTCTATTTGTCTGCAAATTTCACCATTTACTCCCCTCTGGGTTAGTCAGATTCATTTGTATTTTCTTCTTCCCTTAAATCCTCCCTCAAAGTCCTGTGCCATGGTCACCCATCTGACTAGAAGCTGTCTGGACACTGTAAATTTTTGCCCTTCTCCAGGACAGAGCCCAGCACCTTCACAGGAATCCCAGCCTTGCAGCACAAGGGGAAGAAGCTGTGACTGGAAAACCAATCAGATGGAAAGCTTCCACTGAGGCTGGATGCTGCACTTGTTTCCTTGGAGTGTTAGCACAGCCATAATTCACAGCTGTGTTCATGGAGCTGTGTAAAGCTTCCCCACTGCTTGCAGGGTTTCATTACAGAACTGCAACCACACAAAATTAATCAAATGTTTCAGCAGCCTAGAATGGTTTAGTATTAAGATCCTCTAATTAAATCTGGAGGGGGAGGAATGGATAAAGGAAAAGATTATTTTAGGTAGGAATTAACCAAAACATGACCTGATGCATAATCACTTCAACCACCAGAACCTGTGTTTTATTAGCAAAACATATTAGAAATAGGCTTGAACTAGAAACTGGAACACAAATATCCAATTTGAGAGAAGCTGGTATATAAAACTGAACCTGGATTTTCATTTTACAGTTGAAGCCTCTCTGTATTATATCAAGCTATGGGCAAAACATATGAACCTTGCCAATTTTCCTACTTATAGCCTAAATAAACAAACAATCAATGTATTTTAAATCACATTTTTCTAGCTACTCTGTTTCTTCCACATTATTTGTTTTCCTCCAGATTTCCTGAGCAACTTCCACTGGGACAGTTTTCAGGCCTTACCCTTTGATTTGTATTTTCCCCAGTCAATACAGACCCTCTCTAAGAAGCTAGGCACCCAAAATGCCAACCTGGCCATTCATTTATTGAGAGAACTGGAGGAGCCTCAGCTCTCAGCTCACCTTCCCAGTGCACCCAGTGGAAGAGCTGACTCTGAATGCAGAACCTCCTGAGACTGCCAGGTTTCACTGCCACACAAACAACCCATGACAGCACAGATCCACCACTCCTGCACTCCTGCAGGAGGAGGCTGGAGTCATAAATCCTCTCCACTTTTGCTCAGAAAGTTTGCTTGGCTGTTCTCTGTCTCATGTATCACATGCTGTCTGCTGGATTCAAGGGCACTTTCCAAATGGACATTTTTAAGTGGGCCAAGGAACTCTTGGACAACATGATAAAGTTGAGTAAATCAACTGCACAGTAACATGCAGAGAGCATGAGGTTTTGGGGTATTCTAAACATTAATAATATAAGGAAGCATACTTAGAACAAATAAAGGTATAAATTATATCCCAACTTCCAAGCCTGGGGTTTTTTTGTTCTAATCCAGAGAATTATCGTGGTAACCCTACATGAATTTTGTAATTAATTGACAGAGGGAAAATGATGAATCCCCTGTTATAAAGTGCATTTCAGCCACATGTGTAAGTCCTGCTCTGAGGAGTTGGGGATATGCAGAGGTATCCAGTGAGTGCAGTCTGGGCTCGTGGTGTTGGCACACAAGGGGATACAGATTCACAAGGTCCTTCAGAATAATCCAACAGTGCCAGCAATCAGATTGGACACATTATTGACTGTAGGATTTGTGCTTTACAGGCTGCACTGTGACACCAGGACACTCAGTTGCACCTTTGTCCTTGTGGCCAACTGAAGTGTTTTCAGACACCTGCACTTCTCTGCCCAGGGAGTTCTCTCACAATTATCCAAGTGGCCTCCTAAACTTCACCCAAATTCAGTTCTCAGGGCAAAGAAGACCTTGGCCAATCTGTGGAATGAGGGTGTGGCTTCCCCCCATCCAGGTGCCAGGCAGGGATTCCCTCAGAATGTGAAACAAGCACCCCTGAAACCTTGGCCAAGCCTTGCTGTGCAGGGGAAGGCAGGGACTTCCTTCCCTGGCAGGACATACAAGCTGTACTTGCATGGTTCTTTGTCTCTGCCAGCTTTTAGGGGACAGCTGGCATTTTAGAAACAAAAATGGAACATGTTCATCTTCTACCTGAGTTATTAAATGGTCTTTTAAAACAAATTTCAGTGAGACTTATTGCAATTTAATTTCATTATTTGCATTAAAAGGTCCAAAGCTGCAGTAGTTCTCAGTACCACAACAGTATTCCATCATAGTCATAACTGTGTATTTTCCAATAACTGAATTGTGATTGGCTATTTTTGGCTTTTTTCTAAAAAATTAATTAGTTAATTAAAAAAACAAACAAACATAATGTTCACATAATTCTCAGATTCTAGGAGGAAAAAGCATTCAGAGTGAGCAGAGGGAAATTCAAATCATGAAAAGGGTTCACAACCCACAGAACTAACATAAGTTCTGGGAGACTGGATCAACTGATTCTTTCTTAAATAGAGACATCAAATCAATCTTGGCATTTCTGCTGCAAACATCTAATTCTACTCTCATGAAACAACTAATCAGATTTAAAAGGCTAAGGCACAAATTCTAATGATACAGTGCAAATCAAGTACTTTATTTATTTTATATATTCATAATAAATTCAAACAACTTAAATAACAGCTTTACCCCCAACTCTGTATTAGTCATCGTTAAAAATCAGAATATCACACATTAACTATTCCCTTAGAGGAAAAGAAAACAATCAGGAGTTGCAGCAACACAGACCTTGATGATAAATGATGCATATTCCTCATTCTGTTATCATTATATTTCTCATTCTGTTGTCATTTTCCATTGAAATTGAGTGATGAAAAGACCCTGAAATTATAGTTAGATGTAATTAGTGCAATTGAACTGTGTCAGAATTCTAACTCTGAACTACTTTCAGAAATAACTCGGGCTCATGCAGACCCTTGTCTACCTCAGGAGCCAAGCTGTCCAGGCAGGTAAGGAACCTGCTGCCCAGAGTCAGGAGAGACATTCAGACCCATTTCAAAGACATAAAGAACCATTCCAAAGACCTTAATATCCATCAAACTATTCCTAAAGGCATTAACACACATCTTCCTTCTCACCCTCAAATGGCCCCACTTGTCTTTGCGCTTTCAGGTGCAAAAGCCTCCCTTGCTCCGCAGTGGAAGTGCCCAGAGAATTCCTTGGCAATCAAGGAAGGGAAAGGCACAGAAGATGCCATAAAAATCTGTACACATCCATTCTTTCTCTGCTCTCCAGGCCACATTTTTAAGCCCCCACTTATTCAAAACCACCTCCACTTACTCCTCTCACACTAAAAAGAGCTGCTGCATGACTGACCTATCACGTCTCAAACCCCCAATCAAATGGCCACTATCATCCCTAAATCCAATACAGAAAAGGCCTAACAGCAGCACAAAATCAGCTGGGTAGTTATAGATAATGAGGAATTGTAACTTTTTTATGCCCTAAGACTTCATGAGTGGAGAAAGAAGCCAAACTCACAGTCAGTGCCGAGGAAAAGCAAAGAGACAGCAAATTTTACTGTCTATCAGCTGTTCTTAATGCATTCTCTCTACTTTAATGATGACACAGATAAATCTCAAGTGCTCCTCTTTGCAGGCAGTGTGTTCGTGCAAGGTGTAAATTAAACCTTTTACCTCAAAGCACACTCCGAGCTCAGTTTGATGCTTTAGCAACAACAGCAAACCAGTAAATAGGAAAAAACAGCACGCCTGGTTTAATCAGGCATCAGAGTTTAATCAGGCATATTGAGTTTCCCAAGAAGGGGAGGAAAACCCAGTCACTGCATCCATATTTTAAGAGCCTGTTATATAATCTGCACCAAAAACTTCTATAAAAGCTCAGCTGGTCAAACATACTTCTGTTTATTGTACTTTTTGCCAAAATTATAAGTCTTTGAAGAAAAGGTTTTACTGCACTCAATTTAAGTGTACCCTATTCAACAGTGCAGTCAACTGGAAATTCTTCATCAAAAAGTATTAATATCAGTTTTTCCCTAACTGGAGTTAATGAAAAAAAAATGAAGTTATTATCAAAATAATTTATTTTATTTTTTGGTTTCTGTAAAATTAGATACAATTTAAGAGCTCATTCCAATCAAGCACAGATGAATTTTCTTTCTTGAAACCTCATCCTATCCAACTCCAAATTAAGTTGCTCATGCAGCTTCCCATCCCGAAATTGCTGAGCTGCTCAGGCTGATTTACCTATTCTCAGAATACTAATAGAGAGTAAGGAAGTGCTGTAAGGCTGATCCTGCAATTAATCCCTGGAGGTGGGTTTCAGCGGCCTTAATCTCACATTGTAGAGGTCATTAAAGCCACTAATTGCCCTAAACAGCCTCACCCAGGATCCCATCCATGGGTCCGGGAGCAGCAATAAACTCGAGCCTGGGCTTTCAGTCTCAGCTTAATGCCATTTGTAGATTCTTGTTTCTTTTCCCTTTCTTTTGGTGTCATAATCTAACATTGACTTGTTGCTTTGCTTTATTTGGTGCCACTGATGGGAAGAACTGCTGGTGCCACCCCTGTGCTGTCCCTGTTTGGCTCCAGCACTGAGGGACTGTGCCCTGCAGGTTTCTCTGGCACCCCTTGGCTCCCTGCTGGACTTCCCTTGGGAATAATTGTGTTCCTGCTGTTCTACACTGCTTCACTTCCCTTCAGGAATAACTGTGTTCTTACTGTTCTACACTGCTTCACTTTCCTTGGGAATAACTTTGTACTTACTGTTCTACACTGCTTCACTTTCCTTGGGAATAACTTTGTTCTTACTGTTCTCCTGCACTACTGGCTCCACACAGACATCCAGGTGCTCCTCACACCCAAATCTTACACTCTTTTGTGTCCTTTCTTACTTCCTGACTCTCTCCAGTTTCATTGCAGAAGCTCCTCAGCCTTCAGGCAGGCTCAGAAGTGAATCCTGAGTTCCTAACTGGTTCCCCCTGATCTGCACTGCCTCTGGTGTGTCCTGCCTGTACTCCCCCTGCACAGCATTTGGGCATCCACCAGGGCTGTGGGTAGTGGTGCATTGCCAATCCTCACTCCTTCTGCAGTCCCTGCATTACCCTTCACCCCTGGTTCCAGTGCCAGTGGGGAACAGTGAACTCCTCTCCCCTGAGTGACAGGTTCTGCTGCTCTCTGAGCCATGTTTCTGCTTCACTTCCTTGGCAGACAGAAAATTTGGCCTTTCATTTCACCACCAAGTCTGAAAAAAAGGGCTAAAATCAGGATAAGGGAATTTTAATTGTACTCCAGCAGATCACAGGGTTTTCAGCACTCAAGTTCCAGTGGCTGATTTTTCTGTGCACAGCAAAGAGCAGGAGGCTCTGGGGACTGGTGATGGGGTCTTTCAGCACTGGGTCACTGCTGAGAGTCCAGCTCAGGTCAATGGGAATGGCAGCTCAGGTGCCTCTGTTCACTTTGCTGATGGTCTCAGTCCAGCTCTGCAGAGCATCAATAGCTACAAACTGCCCATCACCACAACTGCCATTATTCCAATAAGTTCATCAATAAATTAGATACCAAACAAAAGGTGCAACAAACCTTACTCTCACTAATAGGCTGCTTCCAAGACAATATCTAAGCCAATGAGTGGAGTTCCAATAGTCAGAAAAAATATAGATTTGCCATTTTCCCAGTGTATCTACAGCAGAGAAGCGGCCATAATTCCATCATTTTATCATGGATATATCTTTGATTAAATCAAAGTTTTGTCTTATATAAACAAATGGGAATTCATTTTCTAAAGTTGTATTTGAATAGAGAAGGATTTTTCTGTTACCTTTGAGTTTATTAAAGGCTGTACTGTTAAATATGTAAGATCTCTCAAGATATCTTTGGTCTCAGTGAAACTGTAGGGAAAGACAGACAATATAAACTGTGCTTTTGTGGGACACCATAAGCAGGAAAAATTAATAGATAGACATAACCTCTGTGTACTCAAGAGCCAGTTTCACATTGTCTAGCACTACAAACATTTAACCTCTCCACCATGATCACAGTTCTTCCACAATGTCACAACAACACAAACTGAACTGCATGAGTGCTTTAGCTAGGTATTTTTTTTCTGAATTGTTTGGCTATCATTTGAATAGAGCTTGAGCTCTGAATACACATTATGTGTAATACCTGTTTGGGACACACAGAAAAATCTTGATCATGTTTGGTTTTCAGCCACAACAGCAGCTCCCTTTTCCTTGGGAAACAAGGTGAGTGGCACAGCAGAGCTGAGTGCCAGCACTGCCCCCTGCCAGGCACAGACATGGGCAAGTTCTGAGGCACAGGGGCAGAGAGTGAAGGCTGGGGGATCCAGACCTGCAGTAAAAAGCCAAGCTGCAGGTGCCAGAGTGAGCAGGATGCACTATCCCAATCCCCAGGGACCACCAGGTACAGAGTGAGCAGGATGCACTGTCCCAATCCCCAGGTACCACCAGGTACCAGAGTGAGCAGGATGCACTGTCCCAATCCCCAGCTACCACCAGGTACCAGAGTGAGCAGGATGCACTGTCCCAGTCCCCAGGTACCACCAGGTGCCAGAGTGAGCAGGATGCACTGTCCCAACCCCAACTGCCCAGGCCCACACTGAACACTGGGAATGCAGCATTAGCTGCTCCAAGGGGATGGGGAGCTCTGTACTTCTGCTGGAGTGATCCCATCTGGCCTAATTAAATGATCTGCATTGCCAGAATTCTGGGGAAAGTCTTCTGAGCTCATTGTGCCCTCCCAGGTGGAGGAGGAGAACACAACTGAGGTCTGCTGGAGGGGAGTAATGTGGAAGAGTCTCCTAGGGAACTGGGATGTGTCTGGTGGTTTTAAAAATGCAGAAGCAGCAGGTGAAGATAAAATCTAAGGAAGCATTATCCCAGTTTTATGAAAAGCAGTGACTCAATTTCTGTTTCAGATAAAGGTATCACCTGCAGGTCTGGGGCCTCCTCAGAGCACAAGGCTGATGAAGAACCAAAAGGGAAGATTTCCTGCAGCATAAATGGTACTGAAACAGAACAGGAAGCAGAGTGCAAATGAAGCTATGGCCACTAATAAGCAATGGCCAGTAAGATAATGAGTAGCTGAGAAGAGCAGCAAAATGAGCAAATGATAGACTAATTATGACTGAATATGAAGAACTGCCAGCAAGAAGCACTCAGATCCTGTAAGTCAGTCCACTGTGGAGCCTTTTCATCTGTGTCTTCTTTTGCTGAGCTCTTGGAATAATTTTGTCCTTTTGCTGTAACTCATAGCAAAACCTGCTTTGCCTTCATGAGGCTTGGCTGCCACTCTGAAATAGTGTCCCATGGTCCCCAAAGGGGGGCTCAGGAGGATGTTTAGCCTGGCATAGCTAAGTGGTGCAAAGCATTTCTCCTCCCTGCTTCCCCAAAGGTGTTGTGTGCTAGGAAGTCCACAGATTTTTCTTTATACAGACAGGGAGGCTTTTGTGTTTGCCTTTTAATATGACCCAGTATAGTTAGAAGATTGATATATTTAGATCATGCAGCTTTTCAAGTGACAGCCCCACCTGTTTAGTGGTAACAACATTCAAATACTTCTGTCAGTGAATTCAGGCAAGAAAAAATATTCCTTGTCTTTTGTATTAATGTCTTGTTCTCATCAGTTAACTCTGTCAATTGGATTTTTTACAAAATGTGTTGCAAAATACCAGGAATAGCACAGTCCCTTTAGACTGAAATGGACTACATCTGCCTGCAGAGTGTTGTAGAAGGTAGACACTTTACTGCTGTGTATGCACACAATAAGTAAGGTTAAAACATTCTATTTGAGAGACTTGATCTGGAAGAATGATAATTTGTTGGGCACTGCAACAGAGAGAGTGAAAGTTATTTAACTAAGTCTGGTGAATCACATTCAGCCTGAAGATACTGCCTTTAAAACTGAAAGCACGGAGGTCTAATAAACTGATTTAGTCCATCAGCATCATAGCACATTATGTGAATAATGCAAAATCACACAGCACACTGACCAAGATCTTTGCATCTTTCAGGATTTGTATTACCTTGCATTCTTCTACTCATTTTGATGTAGCTCTGAGAAACAGATTTATGTTAAAACAGATGATCATAGCCCTGGCTCAATCTATAATTTACACGAACTGTGGTTTTCTGTGAATTTAAAATGAACATGTTAAAATTACATTTGGTAGCATCTTTTCTTGTGCCAATACCAGCCTGAAACACTAGCTCCTTCACCAAGTTTCATCAGCTGTCAAAAGTGTGAAGGTGAACCCCTCAGTACATCTGCAGATTGGACACATTTAATGACATTTCCTTTAAACTGTATTCTCCAGTAAAGCTCTAAATCTGATCACATATCTAAATCTGCAGTGCAATCTGGATAATAGGCACACACAACCCTAGGCATCAGATGAGAGTTCAGTTAAAAGAAATCTGCTTGCCTGAACCTCAGGTGATGAATACCTGCTATTGTTCTTCAAAGAAAAAAGCCTCGGGATAAGAAATTTGGATATGTACATGATGTTTTACCTTGTGATTACTGTATGCACACAGAGTTGCACAAGCCACATCTGTGTTATTTTTAAGGTCTTTTCCTCTGTACCTGATTGCCCAGTTTATCATGGTTCTCTTTTAACCTTTCTCTCTGTCTATTTTAATGAGTAAAGTAATTAATTTTAAAAT
>VZTT01070385.1:7978-19235 GCA_013400855.1 Buphagus erythrorhynchus
AAAAATCAAAAAAGAAACCAGTAGAGCAAGTTCTGCATTTGTCTTAAACAAGTTTAGCCTTGGTCAAGAAATAATTGGGAAAATGTCTCACAACAATTTGGTTCAAGATCTGCTGCTAATATAACACTATATGAAAAAAGGAAAGAATTACCTGTGCTATAATAGCCAGTTGATTGGAATTTCCCATGTATTCCCATGAATCTGGTTTTCTTACACAAGAAACAGATGTGGTTTAACATTTCAAAATCTACTTGATTCATCAAACAGTGAAGAGAGCTATTATATCTTACTCTATCCCATTTTGATGGAAATTACCTCTTCCACATTGCAAGTAAATTATTTCTATTATATAAACTTCCTTCAAAACTATTAAGAATATTACTATTACAGAATACTAAATGTGTATATATGGCATATAATCAGTAGCCTGATTTTGATTTTCTGTCTGTGACTTGACTGTCATTGCAGGATCCCATCCTTCATTTTACCCACAGTTTTTCCCTAAGAAAAGATGGTTTTAACCATACTAGTAAACATCCTCCATGGTGTTGAAATCTAAGGGCATATTTCAAATATTTGAATATATGTTATTTACAGTGTTTATTTGAACACAAGAGGAAACAGGTGAAAGGAAGGATTCAGCTAAGAATGTCTCTGTGTGAATCAACACATTCAGGTAACCAAGAGGACCACCAAGGCACAGCTGAAATGCAAGGAGCAGGTTTATTCCATCACCTCAGCAGCACAGACACGGGCACACAGCTCTGCTGGGCTCAGCTCCTCCTGGCAGAAGGGTGGCACTGCCTGCCCCATCCATCAAAGGGCTGTGGGCACCCACAGGCTGTCTCAAGGCTGTGCTTTGTGACCTCTCCCAGCACGGGGCTCAAGCCTGTCTGTGAGAGTGTGTTATCTCTGCATGGGAATTCTGCTTCTCAACAGAGGCAGAGGATGAGCAACACTAGGCATAATAAATGGAGTTTTCCTATATCAACATTATTAGCGGCAAGGTGCAAGTTCACTTTGAGCAAGACTACTCCCTCCTCCTCACCAAATCTTAGGATTTTAACACTTTGCTCCCAACAGTCTGTTCAGAGTCTTCATCTAATTCAGCACCTTGAAGATTCCTGTGTGCCACCATTATGAGTGAAGGCAGGCAAGCCCTTGTGCATCTCCAAATATTTGCATCTCTGGAATACACACACATGCTTAATTAAACAGGGAATGCATTATCTAGAGTTTCAACAGCTGTACAAATTCTCTTCAAGATTCAGAAATATTTCTTTTCCAGTTAGACTACTTCAGTATAAGCTCAAACTATGTGAATAATTTATCTCAAAAATAGGTTTATCTGCCATCAATCTAAAATAAAATATAGTTTAGAACAAAAAGTGAGATTTAAGTTTATTGTTATCTTCTCTCACCAAGTTATTTGGTGTTGAAAAACTCCCTCAATACTCCTGACTTTCCAGGGTTTTTTATTGTAATTGATGACAATGCTAATGCAATGCATGTTTTCAGAATGAAAAGTTTTCTTGAATAAGTGGCAATATCTCTGGAAAACTCAAAGATTGAAAACTCAGAGAACATTTAATCAGAAATTCAAATGATTTCTCCCTGATGATGTCAATGGATTTGGAAACTGAAGGTGAAATAGTGAGGATATCTGTACATTAGAGAAAAAAAGTGTGAGTATTCATATAAAATGAAATAGATTCCTGTTTGTAGATATCTACCTGAAGAGAAAAGAAATACTACTTGATATAGAAAATATATATTATGTATATAAAATGCATCTTTCAGATTTTACATTTAGATAATATATTATATCTACTATATTACAACCACACGACAATTCTATTATCTTGTGGTTCTTATATAACCTGGAGAGCTTAACTAGCTCTCATAAAAATGTAGGTAAAATTTAAATATACATGACATAGACGTATTAAATAGATGACCTTTTAAAAAACATTCTAACACTTTCTTTATGCTTGTCTATATTCCTGCTTCCAAATCTTCTGAAATTACAAGAAGTTTTTATTTCTTAAACTCCTCATGTTGTCTTGAATCATGAAGAACTCTGTTTGATCCTGACCCGTAAACACTAGCCTATATACATATGTGCAATTTATATATTATATTTGTAATATAAACTGCAATAATTTGTAATAACTTGTAATATAAACTGCAATACCTGTGGCAGCTATTTCTGAAAAATAGCTAGGAACAAACATATTTATGGTTGGTCAGTAGAAAAATTAAAATTGAGTGGCTGTTTGCTAGGATTGAAAATTCGAGTGCATATTCATAAACACACATGTGCAGAATTTAACCAAAGATTTATTTTAAAGTGATGCTTCTTGCTTGGTTGTGAATATTAATATTCACACATCTTCCTGAGCTGTCATAACATTTATCTTCTTAACAAATCAAAAAAGCTAGAAAAATTGGGTATCAAATATTCTAGCCTCTGGCTCTAGAATCTGAAATAGAATTTCAATCAACACAATCGATATTTCACTTGTATTAAAGAACCAGAGCCTTAACCCACAATAACAAGATTTGGAGCTATTCTTTCATTAACATATATAACATGGAAATAATATTTTTTTTACTTAGAGAAATCTAGATTTTTAGCTGCTATCACTGTTTATCCTTTTACAAAGCAAGTGAGTAAATATTCCATTGCCTGTAGTCCATGCCTCACTTCAAACAGAGAAGAGGATAGAAAATTCAATTTTTGCAAAATGGAAGAAAACAAAACTTGTAAGGAATAAAATGCTGTGCTTCTTTTTTTACTAAAGTATTCTAAAAGACAGAATGAAATTAAGAAAAGCAAGCTTTCAGTGTTGACAGCACGGTTTGACTAACAAAAAACAATTCTATGAGCAAGCATTTCTTATTGTATCTTTATTTTGTGGTAAAATTATGGACACACATATGAACTATATTTTTAACTGAAAATGATAAATGATAAATGAAAATGATAATCGTGTACATATGTGCATATGATTTTAGAGTGAAATATTAAAAATTAATATCTTCCACTAATTTATAGACCTCTGAGCTCAGGATGGCTGACCCTGAAGTGATGGCAATCTGGTATCACATGCCTGAATCACCAGCAGCTGGTCACCATGACATTATTTCTGAGTTACCTGTAATGCTATGTCAAGGGAACACTTTAAATATGAGTCTAAAAGAGATTGCAATGTCTCTTTCCTCTGTACAAGTGGAATTTGTTTTCCCTTCACATTTCTATCTTCCACATGCAATGAGAAAGCCATTTCTGCAATTCTGTATTGTCACACTTTCCCTGCTGTAGATTTAGAGGTAAGACTGAAGAAATAGAACTTGGTCCCAGTATTCTGTGCCACATCTTCTTGACAGTGAGGTCAGATAAAGGATCCATTAATATGGAATGTTAATTAATATACAATGTTGCCCACCTCCCCAGACTGGGAACTTCTGTGACAGTAATACAAACCTACCCAAATCCTATCTGAGAAGACCCAAGATTTAGGGAAAAGAAACCTCTCTACAGGTGATAAATTTGTGTCTTTTTGTGGACACTGTGTGATTTTCTATAGTATTTTGAGGGCTTTTCAGTTTCAGACTAATGCAATTATTAAAGTACAGTGTTGCTAAGGCAACCTCCTAGAACATTCCTTCCCTGAGGTCCACAGAAAATCCCAAGGAGCAAAGAAAGTAGTTAATTCCTACCTACTGTGTACTAAAAGTTTAATTTTTTTCTGGAATCTAATGTCTTTTTTCACATCTTTGAGCTCATTTACTTGCAAAGAAAAATAAGGAGGAAAAACAATATTCTCCTTAAAATTCAGGAACATGGCTCACAAAATATCATGTCCCTGAATGTTCTCTATTGTAAAAAATATATATCTTTTCTGTCCTCGTTGTCTTTGTTTTGTTACATAAATTATTCAGTTTTGACATGTTCTATAGGTCAGACACTGAACAAAAACCATTTCAGAGACTTAAAACATCAGAAGTAAGTTTGCCTCCACACCCTCCCCCCCCAGATCTGTTCAAATACAGGCTACTGCAGAAGTTGATTAAATACGCAATATCCAAATAAAGTATTCACTTTGGAATGAATTAAGTCTGTGCTAAAGCTAGAATACTCTAGGGGTTTGAAACTCAGAGAAGGAAAATTAGCCTGGAATAGATATTCCCTGCTTGGATGTGAAAAAATAATTAGAATTATCATTAGCAAACCAGCTCAAAGGATAGTACCTAAGTTAGGTGATCTCATATGGTTCCTGACACACATTTGCCTGTCAGAAAGACCCCTTTGCTTTTTTATCACACATAATTTTTTATTTAACCAGTCCAAGCAACGTAGCTCATTCAATATGTGACATTTTCAGTTTGCTTATTTTAAATGAAGCACAGTGGAAAGCAGATTTTTATTGAACTACCAAAACACTGCAATACATGGAGATTCATTTTAATGACTTTGCAGATGTCTTTTTTATCCATTTTTCCTCTTTTTACACTCCTTTAGCTGCTGCTCAGGAGAAAACATCCATTTAGGGAAGAAAATTCAGGTTTTACTTTCACATTAGTTTTAACATGCCCATTAAAGTCTATGGTACATTAAATACATTAGGAATTTGAAAATAGTAGTTTGTAGCCTCAATGAAGTCCTGAACAAGGCAGTAGAGGCATGTTAGATTTGCTAGCTGCAATTACCTTTGATATTTTTTTTCTCCATTTTTTCATCTGACACTTCTCAAACTGTCACCACCCCTAGTATCTTTAGTGCCATACTTTTTCTAGGACAGACTCATAAACGATGCATACCCTTACCAGCCTTATTAACAGACTTTTCCCAGACCTTTCACCTCCACATTCCAATTAGGCAATTCCTCATCTATATTTTTCATGCCTCCACTGTAAAACAAAACAATAAACCTGTATGCTGGAAATCAAGTATGCTAATCTGCACAAATTCTAGAAAATACTAGTTCCTTGGATGTTTTTGTAGAGAGCAAGGAGAACAAGTACTAATATTTCCAAACTCCTGATCTTCTATTTATCAGATTTTTGTTCTATTTTATTATCTACTTTTCTATTTTTATTCTCTTTTCCTCATATTCTTGATAAGAACACAAATCATCTAGCTTTGCTGCTATCACAGATTCAATTCAGATAAAAGGCAGAGAAAGTAAACTATAAAGTTGCTGTTCAAGTGAAAATTTAAACAAAGTAGTAGAAAGATGCAAGAAGAATCTTCTACTTTCATATATTTCTGATTTTTTGTCTCTAATTTGAATTTCCATTTTTGAGGATGTCTTCCCCCTCCCTGCCTTCTCTATTTTCTACACAAAGGAAAAAGCCAAAAGAGAAGGAGAATTTTTTTTTTTTTTTAATGAATATTTGCAATTACATTCGTGCCAAAATCTGAAAAATCTGAAATTTGACAGAATTGGCCATGGAAAGGAAAGATGTAGTGAATTAACTAGAGGATAGATTGTTCTTCTCTATCCCAAAGAACATGATACTTAACTAACAAACATATTCTGTTAATCTGTCTGGGAGCTCCACCAAATTACTTGAGAATTTTGTTTTTATTGTTGGTTGTTGTTTTTGCTTGTTTGTTTTGGGGAATGTTTTTTCTTCTTGGTTTGGCTTGGTTTTACGCTTTTACATTCCATGTCATTCGCCTACTTATTCTATTGAAATCATGGTCTGGAATGTGCAACATCCCAATAACAGCCAAAAGTAGGTACGTCCTCAATAAGCAATATATTATTAGCACAACCAAGAAGAAGAAATAGAACAGATTAAAGAAGTCAAACAAGAATTACCTTGACAAAGTTATGTGAAAACTGCAGAAGCTACAGTAATTTAATGGATAAAGCAGGGTCCATGTTCAAAGAGAAATTTTTTAAGCTTTTTTTGGAAGTTCAAAACAACATTTCTCAGACAATGGAATCAACTACTCTTCATCTTCATGGCACCTAAAGGTTTTATCTCTAGTATAATCTAGTATAAACTGAGTTTTGTAAAGCCAAAGCATGAGATTTAGAAATGAGAATTTAAGTTTTATTCTTCTAGGTTTATCACTCCATAAAATCTGTACATTACAGCAATGGCCTAGTTGCTTCACTAAGTTTTGTGTATATAGAACTTGAACATCTCATATGAAAGTTCTAAGAACAGATGCTAAAAGAATTATCATGACATGGTCTCCACCTTATCCCTCAAAAAAAACCCCCAAAAAATCCCCTTAGGTTACTCGAGAAACACCTTTATGTAAGGAACATTGTGCTGAGGATTCATTCCTTTCTGTTTTCAGGTTAGGATCTTCAGATTGATAAATTTCTCAAGGAAAGAAGGGATTTGTGCAAGTATCAGGGAAGAAATGAAAGAAAACTAAATCATCACACTGAATTAATTCTTTATTTTGAATGGAAAGTGCTTCTGTCCACAAAACAAAACAGGATTATAACTCTTAAAATTTGTATCACTGTTGTTGGGTAAGTTTAATGAAGTGGTACAAATTTTACAACAGATATCAGAGAAAATTAATGTATTTCAAGCATTATGAGAATAAAGGAAATGCTGAAAATGAGAAAAATGGAAAAAGTGTTTTATGTATGCTGCAAGTGCATGTCAGTAAAAAAAAGGGCAGCATTTTAAAATATTTTCTCTGATATATATATATACACATATATAGACAGTGTTCTTTCTTTGGCAAAGGTAGTTCATAGTTAAGAGTTGAGTGTTTTTTACCTATAAATTTCAACTTTATGAAACCCACTATATAATCTCAATTTTATTGCATGCAAGATAGAATCATAAAAAGTATATGACATCAGCCCAAAAGTCAGCAGTTTTAAAGTTACTGACTGAAAGCAAGTGACATAAAGTGTCGAATGAGAAACCCCTTGAATTTATTTTAAAAAACCCCAAACTTGATTGGACAAACAAAGCTGGTGTTGCTTATCTTGTTCAAATTTCAGAGGTGAGGTTGTTTGCTCTTGGGTCTCAGATAAAAGTCTGGAGTCCAAATCTTTACCCTGACCCAGGTGATGCACAGAGCTTCACCTTGAGCAAGGTTTACTTCCAAGAGAAGGAAACCTATTCAGGGAGGCTCAGGTTCTAAATCAGTTCAAAATTTGAAATTATTTTTCAAACTCTTCTTTAGTGTCACTTTTCTTAATTCTCAGGAAAATACAGTAGAGGTTATTTCACTCAGCTACTTGAGAGAGTTTGCATTGGAAATGCTTTGTAGTCAAAGCATGCGAGACATGTAATAGTGTTAACTCTTGATATTTCAGCCTCTGATTGTTCTGATTGTTTAGGGTTTTTGAACTGCTGCCTAAGGAAATCTGACATCTGCTGGTATGATGAGGATGGGAAATGCCAATTTTTAAACAGCTGTGCCTATATTTTGATGAATGGTTCTCTGTTGTTATTTATCCTCACTGTGTATTTTTGGTAATCATACCTCCTATTAGGCCCTACTATACAACAGTTTTAAAGACACTAGAGTTGTGTATAATCTCAGACATATCTTCCCATGTCATGATTCTCCCTAGAGGGTCTTCATTTCAGCAGCAAACAGGAAAGGATTAAGAATTCAAGCTACAACTAAGGATCCCTGTTTCCTCTTTCATTCTTTAAGATGAAGATATGGACGCTCTTCCTCGAGTTTCCACATACATCTGTCTTCCAGTAGAATGAAGTACATCAATCTTTTTATTGAAGTCTTCAAACATTTACTTCTAAAGCTGTGGAAATGAGATTTCTGGTATGTTGAGGGTTGCTTTGACCATTTTCTATGGTAGAGAGAACAAGTCTTCATACAAATAAAGTTATCTGTTATGTAGATAAATACTACCTGCATGTTAAAGCATTTGACCTAGCAGACTAAATGTTACTGTTCTTATATGAACCAGCAACTTTACTGACAAGTAATCTTAAAAGTCTTTTCCGAACATGAAATGGAACTTCCCTTACCTATAAAAATATCCTCTCTTTACTCTATCAATAAATAGGTAGACAGATAAGTCCTTTTCAGAATACTTGAGGCACTTGTTCACATCCAGTTGGTAAAAGAATTTTATCTGTAGACATTAAATTGTTACAGTTAAATGTTGTGGGTTAAACAAAGTAATGTGCATACTCCAGTATGGGGGGAGGACCACTCTCCTTTCTAATTTTTCATTTACAGTCCAGCTATAATTCACTGTGTCATTGAATTTTATTTTTTTTATAATAACATTCCTTTTTTTCTTTTTTTTTTCAAGAAGTGCTTCAATCATTAAGTACCAGTAAACATTACCTAAGTAGATATTATTTTTACCTACTTTGAGAGTCAATGACAGGAAAAAAATGGTATATTTGATAAAGGACAAGTGCCAGAGTTAGTCAGAATCTGCTAGAGGAAGCCATAGCCGATCCTTAGTCCTACCTGGTAGCAGCAGGAAACCTCATGTCCTTCTGAAGGTTCTCAGAAATTCCCATGTTTCTGACAAAGAGCACAGAAACTCAAGAACACATCAAAGAAGCAGCACCCAGAAACTGCTGCATCTGCTGGCTTCCTCTGATAGCTGTGCTCTGTCCCTGATTGTCATGCAGACCCATACAGACCCAAACAAACATAGACAGCAACACAGAGTCAGATGTCCTGCTGAACTCAAACCTCTGGTCAAGCTTCCTGAAAAGGGGTTGTGCAAGTGAAGGCCAGATTTCAAATCAACCTCTAATGAATTCTGAGTGAATCATGACCCTGTTTATACAATTATGATATAAATCAGGGCAATGAAATTAGATCTTTGAGACACTTCAGTCTTTCCACTAGGCTCTGTAGGCTTTGGAGTGAGTCCCAAAAACTCTGAGTTTCACCAACTGTTCTGTTAGAATTGCAATATTCAAACACATTTGGTCTTTTGTTCCATTGTGTTTAAATATATTTGAGCTATTTATAAATGTGGTGCATCTGTACATCTCCAGATCAAATTCATACAGGTAAAATGTTCAGAAGCATAATTTAGATTCAGACTAAAATAGATGATAAATTTAATCACTGGAAGATTCTGCAAAACTGGAGATCCTGTTATTGAGAGGAGATATGAAACTAATGTCATACATTAAGTGGCCAAGGGCCAGTGGTCATGCTTGAGTGAGACATATTTTAAAGCATATACAATATTGGCAGCTTTGTGTGACTGCCAAAGGCACTCCATCCAGATATGTAATTTATACAGAATTCCCAAAATGCTTTGACTTACACTAAATGGTATAAATGCTTTTATATGTCAACATAATAGAATCCTTCACAGAGAGTATTTATTTTTGAATTATCAGGACTTTTAAACCTTAGTTGAATGCCAGCCTTGGTGGTACTGCAAAAATGAGGATGGGCCACTAATTAGTTACTTTCTCCTCACAAAATTGTTTTCCTTTGTTACCCAAACAGTACAGTTCTAATATTTTTTTTTTGTTGTTTGTCTAATCTTTAGGCTGAGTATATTCCTTGCTATAGCACTGAGGTGTTCTGCATGACTGTGTTTTCTCAATTGCTGATGATTTCTCATTCTGTTTGGACAACCTAGACAAGGAAGATGTTTCTCATCGACATGAAGTCAGCCATCAGCTGAATCATAGTCACTCACAACTTGATATCAAAAAAAGACTTAAGATTGCTTGTCTCAGAAACCTGGAATGAAGACTGCCTTCAGTTTTTTCTACCTATCTTTTAAAACCTTCGAATAGAAGGTGTTTTTCTCACAAAACTGTACTTTAAAAAGTTTGTAAGAAACTGGAACACTCCTCAGCTCTCCTTTTGGTTTGCTGACCAATCAGACTCAAAATAATCCAGACCTCCACAGTTTTCTCTTCAAAATTCCCTGTGTAACCATGAATCTTAAGGAATTTTCTGAAATTTGTGGCTTATAGGGTTTGTAAAGGTCTTATTTATTATATATCTTCTCAAGTTTCTTACTTTTCAAAATCTAATTGTTTGTATGGCCTAGCTTCTTTAGGCAAAAATAATCAGATACAGACTTATGCTATTGAACAAGGATCTAGCAAATGTTTGAAATTAATGTATGTTTTACATTGTTAGAGTTCTAAAATAAAACAGTCTAGATATGTTAATGAAAAATCACTTCCTATAAATGACAAACAAAGAAAGGCTTTGGACACTTTGTCTTCTCAAACAAGATCAGAGGTCTAACAAACTATGAATGAACAGAAAAATCTAAACCAAATCCCTGGATGCCATTCTGCTGATGCAGAGTTTGGAGCAGGAAAGGCAAAGCAAACATTGCAGCAAGTCACTCTCTATTGGTAGATTCACCTCTTGTCATTAGGGCCTTGCATTTTAGGACTTTCATGTACTTGGTGCAGTCAGGAATAATGGGAAGGCAGGGACATGGGGGTGAATGTGGGCTACACAAAAGACACAAGCATGGGGAAGGAGGAAGGAGAGGAAAAGAAAGAGGGACTTCTGAACTGTACCCTTCCAAGGCTTGATCAGACTTTATATCATTTTTTATATATGAAAGCATTTCATGACAATGAAATTTTACCACACTATGAAATTATTCAATGCTGGTTCATTATCTTCTCAGAAATATCAGGAAACAAGTTTGGAAGATTTTGCACATCTCTGTTAAGCAAATTTCTATTTATTACAGTCCTGACCCTGCCCTACTGAAAAAAACATTTGCAGCATTATTGTCTTAAGTACATATTTATCATACAAAAAATGGATCTGAAAAAAAAAAACCAAGAAAGAGGAAAATTTACATCAAGAGGAACTTTACCGTGTTTGCTGTTACTGTGAATTAAGATCCAGATCCAAGACAGAACCTCAAGATAAGATATCTAGTAATGGAAAAGGAGTCAAATTTGCTAGGGGTTCTGAAGATTATCCAGAGTAATCAGAATGGCATACATACACTCTTGTTTCTTTTGCACAAGAACTATAAACGTTCTTCCATACTGGCCAGGCTGGACTTAAGTGCTGAGTGTCTTCTTCTTACTTTACCTGTTAGTAAATATAAAGGGAAAATAAATTGTCAGGGGTTTTGGTTCTTGCAACAACAATGCCAGGAAGAGAAGGGGAAATAGAGCACAAAAAGATAAGAAAGACTAATAGTCAAATCATCGAAAATGATTAAGGACAGCAAAGGAGAAGAGCAGAATGTGCAGTGATGAAAACAGAATGATGATACCAATCTGTATTTCCTGTCTTTCTTCTGTAAGATAGGAGACTGTT
>VZTT01070386.1:258-15354 GCA_013400855.1 Buphagus erythrorhynchus
CCAGTATTGACTTACTGTCTTAACAGAGTCTGCCTTCTCAAATCAGGATGTGAAAACAGAACACTCTTTTGATGAAGCAGCTTAGAGCCTTCAAGGCTGCACTGGCCCCTTCAATGCACAGTAGGCTCTCAGGAGCAGTCAATCAGGCAAGAATGTATGAATAAGTGAGATGGACTGCAGGAGGAAGCTGTTAGTGGGTGACATAACTCAAAAAGACTATGAGACTGTCATCTTTAAGCATTTTCAATTACTTGTCTCTTGGTTAAACTTACCAGTTTTGGGTTTTTTTTCTTGATCTGCATTTATCTGAATACTGGTAGGTGGTCTGTTCTGAGCACTCTATTTTGGAGCTGGGAGCAGCAGGTGTGCTGTGGGTCCATGCCCTGCAACAGGCGTGGGAGGGTATCGCTCCTCATCCTGAGAGTTCACTCTTGGGTAAACTTTCTGAACACTCACAGCTGCCTTTGACCTAAAGGGCTGGAGCAAAGTAAGTCTTCAGCCTACCTCTTAGAATCTCAAGGTGCTCAGTACCTGAGGAATCATTGGCTTGTTGAAATCATTCTACTGTGCNAAAGATGGCCAATTTTAAATATTTCAAAGGCTTCATTGAGCTTTTGGGGAATTCTTTTTGAGTCCAGCCTCTAACTTGTGTCTCATATCTCAGAGGAACACCAAGTCCATGGTTCATAAATGCAAAAGAAGCAGTGCTTGGAAAACAAAATGATACCTTCTAATGTCACTTTACAGAAATGTTTCCTGAAATGCAAGTATCAGAGCCAGAATATGACTGGATCTTGCTAAATGTAAATTTAAGTGGATACTACAGAGTGAACTATGACCAATTAAACTTGAAGAGATTAGCACGCTTGCTTGAAAATGATCCAAAGGTAAGATAGTGTTTGTTTTCTCAAGCTTATGAGCAGACTCTTTCCATATATTTTTTAATGCAGTTTTTACCTGGAATCACATTGATGGAAACCTGGAATAATGACAAACTCACCATTGCACCACTAAAGTCACTGGCTTTTTGTAGTGGAAGATGACAGGCCTGAAAAGTTTCACATAAGCATGAAAAACAACTGTACATGACATTTTGTCTTCAAATTTGTGTTAATAGCTTGTGGTGGTTCTGCTCTCCTTAAATCTGTCTCAAGGAGTTTTCAGTATGAATGTGGGGCTGAGCTTTAGCTGGTGTAAAGTAACCATGGAGAAGGAAAATTGTTAGTTTGTTATTTCCGTGTTCTGTCAAACCACAATGTTTCTGCCTGTGGAATTAAAAAAAAAAAAACAAACAAAAAAACACCAAAACAAAAACTAAAACAAACAACCTGATGGTGTTTAGGTGGGTTTCTTGGTTGGTTGGTTGGTTGGCTGGTTGGGGTTTTGTGGATTTTTTTGTTTGTTCTTTCTTGTTTATTTGTTTTGGATTTTTATGGATAATTTTCCTAGAAGTTCCAATCAATTCTATTTGAGCTCTTTCAGTCCTCTGTAGACACTAACTTAGAATAGATTTCATTCCGCCTTTGACTTGCCATAGCCTGAACTGAAGGTGAAAGTGGCGCAGAACAAATGTGACTCTATATGGGGGATAGCATGGTTTCAGTGTTGCCTAATCCTAAAGTGAGCCAGAGGCTGAAGCAGTAGTGTCAGCTTATTGGTTCTGGTAGCAAAAGCGAGAAAATTTAACCTTTCGACCTAATACTAATCAGCACAATCTTCCTCTAGAGAGTCTGGACACAAGTCTGATCAGAGAACATTAAACCTTCCTGCAGCACAGTGGCTTCATTTCTTCTAGGCTTCTTTCTTTCACGGCAAATCTACATCATCAGGACACTGGGTGAATGCTGACTTAGGGCCATTTTTTGGCACCATACAGTGTTGCAAAAACATAACTGTGGGCTGGATAGGAGGTGCAGGGATAGTCTATTAATGTAGGTTTGGTCACATTCAAACAAGACAGGCTCAGGAGTAGCATGGGTTATTAAAGGCAACAAAGTAGTTATTTTGGATTGATGGTGACAAGTGCTTTAACTACAGAACAGTTATGGGTGGTACTAACAATAGGACTGCAATCACAAGCCTAATTTCTTGAGTGAAAACATTTGGCATGGCCAAAGACACAAGCCTTACCATAAGGCATCCCTTCTGGGAATGGTGAGGAAGACAGACACATCGATCTGTGCCTACAATTTTGTGTCAAATTCTCACAATCCCCAGTCATATACAGAATCAGGGTGCATTCTACATCTTACTAACCACAATTGAAAAGAAAGAGAAAGAAAGAAAGAGCTCTTAGTAGCAGTTGTGCAAAACCATCTGTTCCTTGTGGTCATGCTGTCTATAATGTTTCTTGGTATCAAGAGGCAGAACAAGAACATGCGGCTTCCACCCAGCTTCACATTTCTCCATGGTGGGTGCCAGCCCAAACCACCTGACCCCTGTCTGCTTTCAGCATGTGTGCTGAGCTTTTTGCCTTTCTGCCCTGCTTTATGCTCCCAGCTGTCACGGGGAATATTTGCTGGAGCTGTGACCAAGCTGCAGGAGCGTGGAACAGGGAGGAGACAAGGAGGACACCAGTCCTGCCACAAGAGCATGAGCTGTAGGCAAAGGTACACCCATGGCTGTGCCTTGGTCATTTATTTCATGGTAGTGCTAGACCCTCTGGTCTGCACTGAGTACAGATTCTGTATTTAAACCTTGAAAGGAAAAAAATGTACCAAAATTGTGTAACCAGGATATTTTTAGGACATGTGGCATTTCCATGTTTTAATTTTAATTACAGTATGCGAGTAAGACGGGTCTTGAAATTCTCTGGTTAAGGTACCGTAGTTATACTTTTATATTCAACATAATATATAACTGTATTATGTAGCTCTGTGTATAGATATATAAAAACATCTCTAAAAGCACATAAATAATTTCAATTTAAAATTCAGGATCCATTTTGCAATGCTTTGTAGGCTGTTTTGATATAGCAAACATGTTAAGGATCCTTCTGAAACATCAAAAAAGCTTTTTGTAAACTGTTAATGACATGTTGAAATTGACTAACACTACACAAATGTTTTCTGCAGGCTATTCCTGCTGTCAGCAGGTTCCAGCTGATAGATGATGTTTTTGCATTGACAGAGTAAGTATGTTTCCAATATGTTACAGAAATTGATTAAACAATATGATTGCACTCACGATTTCTACTTCTGCTTCCTTCATTCCTACCCATGTGTGCCTCCTAAGAACTACTGCTCTGAAGAAATGGTGGGGGTGTTATTTAATCCCTTCTTTTGTCAGTGCTGAGTGATTTACTTCAAAATTTCTTTTATTCCAGCTCCAAGGGAATTATTTTAAATAGTGGCACTGACCTGAGTTCTTTAGGGATTAACCTGTATTTGTTTTAATGGAAAAAACAGTCCAAATGTCCAAACCTCTTTAATTTCTCTTGCTGAATCATGACTTGGTTGTTCAAGTCTGTGGTGCTAAAGATGTCAGCAATGCTGTAGAGAGCTGAGAAGCATTAAGTGTGTCTGTGCCTCACATGCACTCGGGGTACCAAAAGCATCAGACACCTATGGTGAGGGTGTCCCTATGATAAGGGAACTCAGGGACGAGGTGGCCAAAGCACACTGCCCTGCTTCAGTGCCTGTGGAAGTACCTCTGAGAGGAGGAAGTAAAAGTTCCTATTTCCTCCTCCCACAAAAATGTCCTTTCTCATAAGAGAGCTCAAAACTAGCTGACAAGGAATGTAACTGTGAAGTACAGAACTGTGCTGCTATATAAATACAGCAAATTTTTCTTTTCTGGAGGAGAGGGGCTTGAATTGGAATTTTGTTGTGAAAAAATGAATTCCATGCTTATTCCACACTGAGGGACAGAAATGCCATGCTGAAGTAGTTAATTCCACAAATAGTGTGCTATGAATTAAGTTGTTTGATTTTTACAATGTTGCACAAAAGAACATGTAATGAAAATAAGTTGTTTCACAATGAAAAAGAAAGAAGTTGTATTACAACTAAAACAGTGCTTTTCTTCTTAATTTTGTTTTGGTGGGACAGACACGTGGTGTCAATGTGTTCGTACTATATCCTGCAGCCACCAGCAGATACAGTGTGCATGCCATGCTTACTGCCCTGATTGGCCCATTGCTTTGATAGTGGCACAGTGCTCCTAAATAAGTGTTTTGAGAGTTCAGCTCCTAAAATCACCGTTTGTTTATATTTCTTTTATTTTTTCCAGCGCCTTTTCTAGGTTAGCTTTCACACAGTATCCTGATGTTTTATTGCCTATTTCATAAATAAACAGATATATGTGGTAGGTAATTAATGTGAATAAGTATGCTAAAATGTGTGGGATTTTTTGTTTTGTTTTGTTGTTTTTTACATAGCTTCGGATATGTCCCAATTGAAACAGCACTTGAGCTAACTAAATACCTTGTCAGAGAAGATGAACTCTTCATATGGAATGTGGTATTGTTAAACCTAATACCTGATAATTTGGAAAGTACACTGAAGAACCATGAAGTATATCCACTTTTAAAGGTATGATCATGTTATTAGTTACCAAAGATATTAGACCATGCAAATACGTTAGTGTAAAAGTAGTGCTTTTTAAATTCTTAAGGATGTAGTGGTGACTATGATGAGTCAGAATGCTTGTGATTCCTTTTGCATTACTTTTATCAAGTTGTTTTGTTTTAAATAGGAGGAGGTACTAAATTATACATATTAGTCAATGATAAGTCTCGTTGAATCTTGAGCTGATTCTTATTGAAAAGCAGAAATACATTCACATTCTTTACATTAAGCTTCATCCTTGTTTTTTTCAAACTGTGAATCTGGAAGATAGAACTATTAGTCAGTAGTAAGTGAAATGACCAAAAATGCTATGTATAAAAGGGATATAGTATATTTGTCCTCTGTGCTTCATACTGCTTTCCATTCACCTTCATGGAGTGAAAGAAGGAATTGTGTTTAGACACTAAATGAAATTATTCTTTCCCATATTTGACTTACCTGAGATAGTATTGTCACATTTATTTCCTTGACTTCTATTTGAAGATTTCAGTTATGTTTAAAGTGAAATCCCACAGTTTTAGTTCTCTTAAGTTCTAAAAAATAAATGTTAAAATAAGCGAGAAGAGCAAAGTGTTTCCTATTGAAAAGGGTTTTTCCTGTTTCTTTGAGAATTTATTGTCTTTCATAATAAGTTCAGAGGTCCTAGTGATATGAAATGGTAATGTGCCAGTTTGAACTGAAGTACAGGTATATTGCATTTTAGACTCAGTTTATATTTTATTTAATAATCCTGTGTTTTCAATACATTAATAATGGTAAATTTTCAGGATAAATCTGAGTAAATAAGGAAAATAACTTGTATCTAAATGAAAGTAATTTTTCTTTCCCTTCTTTTAAAAGAAATACCTTTTAAAGAGAATGTTGCCAATATACCATTATTATGCAGGTTTTATTCGTCAAAATGTTGATGCTTTGGAAGATGACTATTTTGCCCAGTAAGTATTCTGCTTTTCTTAAGAGTTTTTTTCTGGTGTAATTGGATCTGATACGTTGCAGTTTGCTTGTGTAAATTTAAATACAAGATACAGGAATAATTCTCTAACTAGTGTGAATGTAACTGAATTGTTATTCTACTGTTCTGTAAGTGTGTATTCTTTATGAAGACACTTCAGTAAAACTGCACAAGATAGGAGCATAAGGGATGATAGTTTAAGGATCTTAGTGGTAGCTCTCGTTTGTCAAAGAACAGGCCAAACAGGCTGCTGCTAGATGAAGAAAAACTGACAGCAATGTACTTATGGTATGATTTTTGGATCAATTACTAAAACTTTAAAATACTTCATTTTGCAAGGCCATTGCAGCCACAGGCTTAAACATCAGAGTGATTTGGACTAGACGCAACCGGTACCTTAAAACCTCAAAGAGGCATATAAACTACACAAAAAACTTACAAAAAATATAGTACATTGGTTGCCTCACTAATGTCCACAAATATTAATGTCTGGAGACCATTATTGTTTGCTTAATTATTTTATTAAAACTCAATTGCTTGTAGTAGAGGTTCTTGTGGGTTAATGGCATCATGTTCTGAAACTGTGGTGGTCAGGCACAGTTCAAGTACTCTGAATGTGGTATGCATATCTTTTATTCTTACTGTTTTAACTTCTCCTCAAGAGTGTATTTGGAAAAACTCATGGCAACAGCATGCTGGCTGGGCCTCCAAGACTGTTTGGACCTGTCATCTGAACTGTTTGCTAAGTGGAGGGACAACCCTGAGTACAAGTAAGAGTGGTGATCTGCTCTTGGAGGTGTGCATGTCTAAGGGAGGTGGAAAGTTAAAAGGCTGTTACAGGGGAGAGGCAGAATAAGAAATGCCTCTGTACACTGCTCCTATTTCTTGACAGAATGAAAGAATTTAAGACAACTCTGTCTGCTCAACATCCTTCTCTTCCCCAAATCCCAACTTTAGGATGATTCCATGATTGCTGCTTTTTACATAGACTTTACAGGCTGAAGGATGCAGATTTTGCCATGAAGACCAAAACCTGGTTAGCCAGGTAACAGGTGAACCTCCTAGTAGAGCTAATATCCCATATAGCTCAGTCCCTTTGCTGCAGCACAGCCTTGGGGTTGTCACGTACACCAACTCAGCTTCTAAGCTTTTCTTAACATTACTGAGTAATGTTTGCATGATACAGCCATCTGCCCACAGCGAGCCCATCAAAGTTCCTTGCATGTTCTGTGTTCACATAAAGAGGTGTTGGGAACAGCTGTCAGTCCTTATGCTGGTACTGAAGCCTAGCGGTCAGGGGTCTGGTCTGTGAGAATGGACTCTGGACTCTCCCAGGAAGAGACTTTCTGTATTCAAGTATTTCATCATTAAAAAAAAATTACAATGTATTGAAATTCTTATTCTTTTTTCCTCCCTCTTTCTTTTGATGTCTTTCTATGCAATAGCCAAATAGTGTTGGCACCGGTGAGTGAATATTTAAAGTTTATTTTTATTTGTTGTAGTTGTGATAAATATTTTGTTTTTATTCGATATATGTTGATACATGTAGTTGGCTAAGGAAATTGAACTTGCACTATTATATTTGAGTTTTCTAAAATAGCTTCATAGCAATCATCCTCATAAAAGCCAAACTGAGTTTTGTAGTTAGACTGAAAAGTTTAAATAGCCTACATATACTTTGTTCCATTCTAGAGAGAATATTCTTGCAACTCCACACTAAAAGCAATAATGCTGTGCTGAATTGTCAGCCTGTTTTCAAAATAGTCATCTTTCCCTACTAGTAACACTTGAGGTTATGGAATACTAAATACCTTGTTTGACTTCAATAGCTGAAAAGTCAGTGAAATATATTAGCTGATTTGGTTTAGAATTTGATGAAGAATATTAATTTTGCTGTCCTTCTTGGCACTGAGAAAAGTTCAAATGGATTTTACTGGGCTATAAATGTGGAAAAAATGAAACTCTGAATTCATTTAAGTGAAAAGAAATTATCATGTTTTAAGGAGAAAACCCCATAGAAGCTAGGACACTTCTTGGGTTTCAAGTGACAGATCACTGTTCCCATGCAGTTAATGAAGAAACTTTGCATGTGCTGGGTAGGAAAGGAAATAGGCACAATACACTTTTGACCCATATTTCACAGACAAATCCCTTTAGATGTTCTTATGTTCTCCATGCTGAGAGCAAATTCATAACAGCACATTACAGCTGTTTTGCCACAAGTGGAACCCAGAAGGATTCTCACATCTGTGGAACGAAGTAAAGCACTTCTGTTTCAGATTGGGTGATCAACTTTCAGCTGAAAATTTCCAAACTGTTCCTGGCAGAGCATAACTGGACTTGATACAGTGCATTTTTATCTGTTTCATGGAAATAACTAGAGCTGTAATCCCCAGCCAGTTTCTCAGTTTTACTATTCTTTCATTATAGGAGTGTAGTGAAGCTTGCTAAATTAATGTATTCTCCTAGGTGCTGTCACTGGCTTGCCTTTTGAAAGAAGGAAAATAGCCTAGGAGGAGGGACAGCATTTCTGTCCATTTAACTTTTTTACTAAAGGTTCACATATACTGCTGCTACCCTCAAAAGTTAAGAAATCACCATGTAATTTCTGGATTGGTTTAAAAAAAAAGTAAAATAACCTGTCCTGCTTTCCAGCAGCTTTTTGCATTTTCCCCAAGATCCAGAAATGAGGAATCCCAATAGGACAGTAAGGTCAAATCACACAGCCACTCCCAGGAAAAACATCAAGATGAATAAGTCACACCCCTAACTTAATATAAGCTCAAGCTCCAAAGTCCCTCTGGGCTATACTGGACACCCTCTGGAAACTACACAACATAAACCACATCAGGGCCACCACAGATGTTACCAGCCAGCAAACCATTGCCCCAGAGTAGGGTGCCCATCCAGCCTGCTTCGAAAGTTCCACGTCAGAGCTGCAGCCAAATGATACACAGAACTTGTCTATTCACACACAACTTCACACTTACTAATAAACATTGTCTTGCAACTACTGGAACAGCTTCAGTAGCAAAATAAATAGCTGTACTTTGACCAAAATAGCTTTAACCTGTTATCACCTTACTGTGACCTCTTACATTATGAAAAGATTATTAAACAAACCCTGTAACTCAGATCTGTTAGAGAAGGATTCCTCACAGTACAATACTTTAGCCTGATGTAACTACTCTACATGTCATTCTTGATGGCAAATCCCTTATGTCCCACCAAATGTCTAGATAAATGAATCCAAACTATTTTTTAAAGTAAATATAGAACATGCCCATGCTTTTTGTTAGTATGACAGTGAAATCCCCCATCTGCAACAGAACTACCAAAATCCCTGCATCTTGCCTTTTTACTAACAAGTGGTGTCTGTCATGTAGAACACCCAACTCTCTCCCTCTTTCCTACCTGTCCTTTGTTTCCAAAATTTATAACTTTATAACTTCCTTTTCTCTTCTCTAAAGACTGATGTCATATATCCTTCTCCTCTCTGAGTAACTCTGCTGGCATCATCCTTGTTTTCTCTAGGATAGTCTGCTGAAACTCAGGAATTTTTCTTAAATTGTATTTAAATTTGAATTTGATGTTTCCAGTTTTGGGTCTGAAGAATGGCTTTTCTGACCAGAGACTTATCTGTTTTTCCAAGCATATCCCCTGATCAAAGGGAGGATAATTTTTACACCTCTACTTACAATCTTGGCTAAATGTATTAATAAGCAGACTAACAGTTGACATAGGGAAGTCAAATGTTTTGCTTGTAGCAACAGGACCCATTCTTCTGTAGGGAATTAGTCCAAAATACCATTAGCTGAAACTGTTTTCAGACAGCCTGCATAGTAGAATACTGCTATAACTGGAAAGTGCTTACAATGTCTTAATGTCAGGGACACATCATTACTACAGGAGAAATTTCCTGTTCAGCCTTTGCATATGGAGCATTATATTGGTAATGTTTACATTTAGTTTCTGTTATGAAATTCATTGCCATGTTGAGGACTCTTCTCTGGGGTGGGAGTAATAGGAGGCTGCCTGTTGCATGGAAAAATGTCCCTTCTGTTTCCTTCTGTGCTGCAACTGGCTTTTCCTACTGGATGCATTCGCTGAAGAAACTTAGAAAAGGCTTGTCTGGTATGATGCATATATGATCACACTCTTTAATGGTGTGATCCATTTCCTAGGTCATGGTGGGGAACAGTGACATCGATACTGTATGTACACAAAATAGTCTGGTCCAACTGCTCTAAAAATGTTGGGGTTTTTGGTTTCCTTTAAACTGCATGCTTTTAAAATGCTTAAATCATAACTAAAACAATCAGATTTCCTATCCTTATTTACACTAGTATTTTATATTTACATTGTTGTGTATCTTTTAACTGTAAATAAACATCAGTTATGCATTAACAACAGGGTTTGCCTCTACAACAGTACAGTACCTTTAAATTGTATTTTGCCTTGCAGAATTCCCTTTTTAATTAGAAGAACAGTCTGCTGCTATGGTGTTGCAGTGGGAAGTGATAAAGAATGGAATTTTGTCTGGGAAATGTACAACCATACCGACTCCGTTGAGGAAGATGAAGACATTCTGCTCTATGCCATGAGCTGTGCCAAAGAGTCATGGTTACTTCACAGGTGACCTTGATCAAAGTATATCTTTGTGCATTGTCTTGGTTTGAAAGACAGGTATCTGCTAAAAGGGACAAGAGCCTCTTTTTTAAAGGAGAGTATAAACCCCCCCTTTTCCCTTCTTCCCTTTACTATGATTTTCGGAATTAAAGAGCTCTCAGGCAGAGATATGGGGGTAGGAATAACAGTCCTTTACTGATATATATATAAAACAAGAGAAGCAGAAACACAACAATAATGGCAAGATCAACAGCAACAGAGCAGGAAATCCCGTAAACAGTGAACAGTTCTGGTCGTGGACCCCTTTCCTTTGTGGTGTGGTTACCCCTCTGATGTTCCAGTGAGCAGGGAGGAGAGGCGGTGATCCCACGTGGCTGGAGGGGCGCTGCAGGGAATGGCGTCTGTGTCCCACAGGGGGAAAAGGGCAGAGGGGAGAAGCCGCTCACAGGTCCCGGTGCAGTCCTGATGCTCCAAGAGGACGTGTTGAAGTCGGTAGGAGATGCGGGAGAGGGTCTGAGCAGGAGGATGCGGGATCCCAGAGTCAGGGAAGGCAGCTCCCACCTCAGCGTGGCAGAGCCGAGAGTGTCGGCCGTCCCCCCCACCNATGGGAAAAATTCCACAGAAAGAAAAGGGAAAATTCAACCCTCAACATGCATGCAGAACTAAAGAATAAGAACAAAAATACTTTACTGTTGCAAAGCTGGTGAAGGTTTGCCTGCCACAGAAGCATGCATCTTGTCAACCACTGCTAAAGTTTTAAAGAGTTTTGCTAGGGAGCAAGTATGAAAAATGGGACAAACACAAATAAACAATCCTTCTGCAAATACAACTTGTGGGTCATCAAGTCTTAAGTCCCGAACTCCATGTGAGCCAACCAAAAAGTTAAGACATATATCAAAGAGTCTTGTCCAAATGTTTCCAGAACATAGTTTGGAACACTGCGTTTATTTTCTTTTACTGGCATTTGTATCTTTGTCAGTAAAAAGATGTTGGATTCTCTAATGGGTCATGTTTGCATTACCTAAAGCATTTGTTAAGGGATGGAATTTTGGCAGTGATGGTCTAAAGAATTATCATCCAAACATTCACATAAACCCCATGGGTCTAAAGGTGTGGAAGCATTGTGTAGCATTTTAGTCCTTCGAGCCACCTTCTCTAGTGTTATGGTCATTTGGGAAGACAGAAAAATATGACTGAGAATAAGACAAGAAATGTTGCAAAGAGATGCACAACCAGCTATACTAATTTCCACCTTAACCTATGACCCTTTATTGCCTTTTTCTTGGAACAGGCTAGCACCATGTACTTTAGTAGCTGATAAGCCAATCGGTTTTTTGAAATGCCACCCAGGGAGTGTTTTAGGGTGAAGAATGTTAAGATGTGCTTTTCCTGGCCCTGACAATTCCTTGTCCACTATGTTAAGCATAGTGGTGGCAAGCAGAGGAGAGAAATCCCACTCAAATCCTCTACCTATAAAGCAGCTGCCTGCAAGACCCTATAAGAAAATAACTCTAAAAGGGTTCATTTGGAATTAGGAGCATGCAAGGTAAAACATTGAGGCAAAAACGAGAGTAACTACTTTTCAAGATGTTCAGGCATTCACTGCTACTGACATCATTAGAAGACACTTGCTGAAATACTTCTGAAATCCTGCCTTAGTCTTCATGAAAATCTTCTTACTGAATCTTGTTATAGAGGACCCTATAAACAGGTTGTTTTTGTGTAAAAGTGTCTCACTGCTAGCATAGTCTGTAGGCTCCATCTGAGTCACAGTGAAGTGAATTGCCTGAAGGTGAGGAGCAGTCTGCCCTTCCACAAGTTTGTCTGGTAGGAGCAGCTGTCTTTCTGGTACAAAGATAAGAAACATATCTATGTCCATTTGATATTTTACACACTCACTTTACTAAGAAGTGAAGAGTCAGTGTGCAAGAACAAATGTTAAGGACAAAACCCAAACTGAATACACAGCTCAGAGTGACACATGCTGATACTTGTTGAGATAGGAATTTTTGTGACTGGATTATATTTCCAGATTGCAATATTGTATACTTCTGTTGTAAAACAGCAAGTGACAGGTTTATTTATTTCCTGCTTTTCTAACAGATACTTGCAATATGGACTCAGTGAGACATTATTTTCTTCCAATTGTACTTCAGTCATCATCTCACATGTAGTGACTAAGGATATTGGGCACCGTATAGCCTGGGAATTTGTTACAGAAAATTGGCCACTTTTAAGTCAAGGGTATGTAACAAGTTTTGGCTTTCTTTAATTTCTGTGGCTCTTTGGCTTCTTCCTATATGTTCGAGCTGCAAAATTCGGGTGCAGATTTTCCTTTCAGAGATGGTTATTTGTAATGATTGATTCAATTAAGTATGCAGGGCAGAGTTTTCAGAGGATTCAGTTCTGATCAGGGTTTAATGCCAAAGAATGGCTCATCAAACACAAAAGATTTTAAAAATTAGTCTGTTCATGACTGTTTCTGTGCTTTTAAGTACTCCTGGGAATTCTGACTCTAGAAGTGGGTTTATCCACTAGGATTTTACAAGTGGGTGTAAATGCTGTAAATTGTGAGTGTAGCAAAGGAAGCATTTTGATGTCTTTTTGAAGACTATCTCTCTCCTTGGCAATTTTGAAAAGCAGCAGAGCTGTGACAGAGTACATTTCAGCTGCTTTTGATGGCAGAGGAGACCATTGTGATCCATTAGTGGCAACATAACCAAAATCAGGCATTTAGGAGCATTCAAATGTGTAAATTATTGCTAACACTAGGAAAGGCAAGTTGTAGCAGATTTGTGTCATATCAACTTGTCCCCTTACAGAGCTTTTCTTTGTTCTAAGTTGATGAGAAATTAGCTGGAAAATTGCCCCCGTATTTTCAAACTAAAAGAATAGTGCAAGTGTTTATTTATATGCCACCCTCAAGATAGCAACAGGAACATCAGCTTGTTAGACACATTACTGGTTAGCCTTTTTAGCTCAGTTTGGCTGTATGGGCTCAGAGAGATTATCTGTTTCGTGCAAAGAATTCACATTACCAAAGTACAAATACCAGATCTTACTGGGAAATGAAAATGGAGGGTAATTATTGTATTTCATGCAGCTCAAATGTCTAAACTGAGTATTAATGGTAGTTCTTTAAAAAAGGGTCCTTTTAAAAGTTCTTTAAAAACAGTCCATAGTTGCAAACTTCAGCTTAGTTGTAGTTATTATTTAATAGTAAATAATCACTAAATAGTGTAAGTATTTTCAAATGCAATGAAATTTAGTATATTTGCTAATATGCTATTTGAAGGACCTTTATCTCACTTTTACAGATATGGACATGAATTATTGCACAGTGTACTAAAAGTCATGGGAAGATTTGTCAAAACAGATGTACAGATCCAAGAGGTAAACCAGAGAAGTATTTAGTCTCAAATTCATTGCTAGTGTGTAAATACAAGTTTTTGTTCTTTAAGGAAATCGTTGAACATAATGTTGATGTCTTCCAAAACTTCATGTTTGGAGCAGAGTCTCCACAAATTCTTTCATAACTGTCTCATTTTCCTCTATAAAATCTGTCTGTAGAGACAATCTCTGCCATGATATCTACTGAAAATGTACCAACATTTGGGCTGCTGGCCTGTTAGGTTGTCATACTGACATCTGTTTAATTTCTCATATTGTTCAATCACTGCTTCCCCCAAATATTTATTTACTATTCTTCAGTCCTCTCTTGTCTTTTGCCTATTAACTGATGAGAAAGATTTCTTGTTCTGTGATTGTAGACCAGGCAGCACAAGAGGATTCTTCTACCCAACTAGTCCTAGACAGTGTGGTACCACCAGTACCAGTGAAGTTGGCTGCATTTGAAAGGATTTTTAGAGGAACAGCAAAAGGGCACATTCTTGATATGTAAGGAGCTTTCCCACATTAGTGTAAATCAGTAACCTTGCCCCACCCCCTCTTTAGTCTCTATCATCTGCCCCTTTTCTGTGCACTTCTGTCTAAAGCATCTGTCAGGCACACAGTTGCTTGCTGCAAATGAAGTTATGTGTAAACTACACTCAGGTGTTTATTTCTTCAGTTGCAGGTTTTTTATAATGCTACTTTGGAAGAGGATGAGAGAGAGGCTATTACTATGCTACTGGAATCTGCAAAACTTGAAAATATTGAAAGGAGAAAACTACTAATCAAAGTTGGCAACTGGTTAGAGAAAAATGTAGATGATTGACTTGAAAAACAATTTCCAGTATTTTACATGTGATTTACTATCATATTGGTATTCATTATAAGCTGTAATTAAAGGTAAAGCACATTTTCATGAGTCTTGTGGTTGTCTTCCCACTGGAAATTCTGGATAAAATAATTCATAAAGAAATCAAGGATTTAGGAGAAGAGTTATAAACATATTTGCATCTTATATTTAAAATAATTTCCTTCTGAATGAGGTCTTAGGGATGCATTGCTAAAAATAATCTAACATATAGATACAGTCCTGAATCCTTTGGGGGTTTTCTTCTGAAATCCAAATGAAAGGTGTGCTGCACATTTCTGGCAAAACCACAAGGAAATTGAAAGTTTATGCTTTGTTTCATTTGTACAGTGATTTATAACCAGTCCAGCAGTGTGCTTAGCTTCACATCAGCCACATTAATAGTTTGCTGATGTAGGAGCCACCTGACCTGGTCCAAGCTCCTGCTTTGTTCCACCTCCCATATTTGCCCCTACTGGTCTAGTCACCCTCTAGGTGAGGTGTGTGCACTTTAAATTACTGAATTCCTTCCCAAACTGTTCCCAGATCCTTCCCCAGATCCTTTTCCCAGACCCTTCCCAGCCGGTTCTGAACCTAGTGGGAGTTGCTACTGGAGCAGTCCGCACACTATGCGCTGCCTTGTAGGTTGGCCCAATTTGGACCAACCATTTGTAGCAATGGGGAACCATGGTGAATAAAACAGAGAGTAC
>VZTT01070387.1:0-30164 GCA_013400855.1 Buphagus erythrorhynchus
CCAGCTAAGTCCAGGAGACACCTACTTACCTGCTCTGCCAGCTAAGCTGCCTTTGACAGTCACTACCCCTAATCAGGTATCCCTAATGATTTTAATAACATGATTATATGATGGTGAGAAAAAACAATAACCCAAACCCTGATGTAAGCTGTTTTTGTCACAATCTTGAGACTCCTGCTTGGAGCAGATGCCTTATTAGCCATTTAATTCTCAGCTTCATGGCAAGGCACTGAAATGAGAGGAAATATAAAATCAACAAGGCAGCTGCAAACTAGCTTCATGTTCTCTCTCAAATTTAATAGAGATTCATGAGGCTTTACACTAATGTGCTGAGAAAAAAGGATTACAGACTTCTTGCAGCTCGCTTGGGTCTAAGGGAGGCGAATATCAGCAATCAGCACGCAGACGATAAATATCTGGCAGAAGTTATTCCAAGACCCAACTGTGTTAATATCAAACAAGGCACTTCAGTTCATGTGGTGTGTCCAGTTCTGGCCAAGCTGTCTCAAAACTATGAGCCCAGAGGTAACGGAGCAGATCTGTAACAGAGGACAGTGTTATCTGCTCTCTCCAGACCATGCAGGACCCAGGTTGGTTCTTGTTCCACCATGAGGCTTTCAGCCCTTGGGCACTGGTGTTCCCATGCTCTGAAGCCACTGTGCTGGCAGGCTGTGCCTGTCCCACTCCCTCCTTGTCTCCTGCACATCAGCACAGGGCAGTGTCCCCAGGGGCTTGATCAGACCCGTGTTTCTTCCCCTTCCCTTTCCCCAGCACGCAGCTGATGGCTCCAGTTGTGCTCAAAAACCACTGACACAACTGATTTCACTGTGCCAATACCACTCACTCACAGTCACCACTCGGTTCCCTTACCTCCCATCTCTTGGGTATTTCTTGCAAGATAAAAAGCAGCTGAGCATTAATCCTGTGGTTGCTGGACTGTGATGCTGAGCCCTCCACCTTCCATGTGTCCTTCTCCTCTTCTGCCCCTCTCTCCAAGTGTGTTTTCCCATGGGGTCCCAGGCTCCCATCCAGGCCCTCCCAGCAGCAGTGCTGGGCACATTAACAGGGTCTGGCTGCTGAACTGCAGGTCTGAGTCAGTGAGCTGTCAGCCCTGGCAGTGACACTCACAGCAGCAGATGAGAGAGCCCCCTCATGCTACAAAACACACCTTCTCTGGGAGGTGAAGCCTCTGGAACAGGGTCCCCAGGTAAGGGGTCAAAGCACCAAGCCTGAGTTCAAGAAGCATTAGGACAATGCTCTCAGGCACATGGTGGGAATTTTGGGGTGTCCTGTGTAAGCCCAGGAGTAGGACTCAATGATCCTGATGGGTCCCTTCCAACTCAGATATTCTCTGATTCTCTGTGCTTTCCAATAAGGAAAATTGACAACTTTTTAACTTCAAAATGCAGTGCACTCTGATGAAAACGAATGTACCTTCAGAAAGATGTGCCACCTTGCATTCTATCTGTAGCCTCAGTAAGTCATAAAACTTGCTGCTATATATTTTCTTTACCAGACAGGGAGCCTTGGCTGCCATTCAGGAATGTGACTGGGATATAATGGGCCATTCAGCCCCAAACCAACCTGGATTGTACTCACTAGAACAAAAACAGCCCTGAAAGGGCTTGACTGAGACCAGACTATACTGTAGCAGTTATAGGACAGCTACTAAGAGAGAATCCCGACCCTAAAAACCTTAATCAGGCAGCAGGCAGGAGACAGGAGTTATTTTTGCTCCATTTTATTGATGTGGAAGCTGTTTGACAAAGGATGACATCAATTGCACAAACCTTGGGCTGAGCCAAGAGAGGAGCCCGAGGAATGGAGCAGATTTACTGCCATACCTGCGATTCTCCCGCCGCAGTGTGAGCAGGTCAGGGCCACTGGCCATGCTGCAGGTGGGGACACTTGTTAAACGTGGGGACATCTGTTATAGGAGCACACATCCAGAGCTGCTGTAAATAAAGCAGGGCATTACACAGGAGTTAATCCAGCGCTGCTTTGCTGATCATGTCAAAGATACTAACCTGTTTATGCTCTGCACATTTCTTATTGAAAATAATGGAGCAGATTTCACCTCAGCAGCGTGCCTCCACAGAGCCAGCCTCTGTGCCCTCAGTGAATGATAATAGCTGCTGTGCCATTGTCATTCCCATGTAGTAAAGCAGGTTGGAAGCTGTTCCCTCCTGTTTGTTCTCAACATGGATCACTGCTCCTTCCAGTGCTGCGGGAGCCAGACCAAAAGAAAAGTCACTGGTTTCCCAGCAGAGGTGTTTAATAAATTTACCACCCTGCCATGAGGAAATGCAGGCACAAACTGGCATGGAAGGCTCTCATAGGCTCCAGGGCTTCCCGTTTCTGGTGCAGAACAGATCTTCAGCAGGAAGAGACCATCCAATTAGCAATATGGAAGCACAGAACATTGGGCATGTTCAGTGCCAGCCAGGGCTGAGGGCACAATAAAAGCCTCTTTTCACTTACTTCTCTGATTTATCAGAGAAAGAAGGGCTGCATTGTTGGTTCAGTACATCTGAGGTACTGTCAGCCTTAAGCTAACAAGATATAATGCAAGAATTATTTTGAGCAATTCAAGGTTAGTTTTTGTTGCTTTTTTCTTTAACTTTCCAGCAGCAATCCATTTTCATTTTGCACATGGACACATTGAATAGTGCAGGCACTGAGTGCTCTTAGGCAAAGCACAGGCAAGATTTCAGATAAAGCAAAAAAATAAATTAAAAAATCTGGGTTTTTGTCCAGTCCTTCAATTAACTTTGTTGGCAAACTGTAACAAAGAATTCATAAAAATCTTGAGGCACTTTTTACAAGCAAGATGGAAAGTGGTTTATTTTTTTTCCATCTTGCAGGAAATTTCCTTTTCTTTCTCTGAAGCAAAAGAAAGCACATCAATAAAGAATGAATTTCTAAAAACTTTCTTTGACTCACAGGCAACCTGAAATTATACAGCCTAATTCACTTCAAGCAGTCCTGGCTCAGCCATGCAAGTGTGTCATTCCCAGGGGCAAATGCTGCATTTCTGAAGGACAATCCATTAGGCACCACCACAGTTCCCCTCCCTGCCCTCACACACTGGGCTAGACTGCACATCCACTCAGTGTCCTTGCCCCCTTGCCATGCCAAGTCCCTTAGCTCAGCTCTGACTGCTGGCACGAGCAGCAGTCACCTATGAGCATCACCATCTCCTGGTGTCTCTCCAACACAGCCAAAATCTCATAACACAGAAAGAAACCTAACTGTTCCTGCTGCAAAATGCCTGCAGAAAAAGAGCTGGGAACTTTTCTCCCTCCCTGCCCTCCATCAGTGTCTCTCTCTGGGCCTCAACACAAATGTTGTGATGGATGTTACTGGGGAGCCCAGCAGGGACTGCAGCCACACCATCACCAGCTTCCACTCTCCAAGCATTTCAGCCTCATGAAAACCTTCCAGCAATTTCAGTGAATCCCTGGAGTTCTGGAGGGGATTTGGTTACTGAGAAAGAGTCAGATGTCATCTCCTTTACAAGAAAAGGAAGTGTCAGAAAAAGGCACTTTAACTGCTCAAGTTGCCTCCGGCAGCCCGGAATGTGCCAGGTGTGTCAGGTCACAGCAAGCACCGAGAGGGGCACTGGTTTTGTCTTTGGCTTGACAGAAGCATTTGGAGAATGCTTAAACCACTGAATCAGGCTCCTGTCCTGGCACACTGCTCTCAGTTCATCAGCCTATGTGAATTTACCAGCAGCTATAGAAGTATTTGTGCAGGGGAGTGGGTGGATTTCTCCATTGAGTCACTCATCTGTTATCTCTCCCATAAAAATTGTATATGTTGCTTCAGTTCTAAAGAGACACATTGAAAGAAGATGTGAGGGTCACCAGATCTGCTGTTAATACCACACACTTGTGGAGATGAAGGTGGCAGCCGTTTGTCACTCACTGAAGGCTGTCAGGAATGTGACAGAACAATGGGGTCCTGAGAACATCAGATTCTGAACACTGGCACCTACTCATAGCTTTTTCTGAGGGAGGAGTGGGAAAAACAAAGCTTTGCTTTGGACCTGATAAATGCATGTCCCCGGAGTGGTCCAGTAAGATCTGCAAGAGTAAAATAAGCACAGACTCCTGGACTTAAATGAATTATGTATATAAAGAGCTTTATCAGGAAACAGTTAACTTCCAGAAGAGTACGAATAGGCAGGCAGTAAGCTTTTGAAGGTTGTAACAATGGTATAAAGTGCTATGGGGATAGTCATAACTGCCTTTATTTTCCTGTTTATACATATCCACTTTGCCTCCATGAAAATTTATACAGGCTTTTCCCTAGCAATGCTTTTTTCTTCTTGGGCTCTTCAAGTTTCCCTATTCCTGATCCCACTGTCCCTGTAACTTTTCCTCATTGCTGCACCCCTGTCTGTGTTCCCTGTAACAAATCCTTCTCTCCTTTTGATCTCTTTCCCTGTCCACTCTGTGCTATCTTGGCACATGTAGGGTTTTCCCTTCAAGAAGATTATAGAACTGGTACCTTCTTAGGGCTACTTGATCAACAAAATTCAAACTGAGTAGCCAAGAACAGAGCTGGGACACTCAAATTCATTGCTCAAAAGGTGTCTCAAGCACAGCACCACCTCCTTCTATCACCACTTAGGGCCAGCACCTCCCAGTATCAGCTTTTTGGATGTTAACAGGCTTCTAATGACTCAAGAGTCCGCAAAAACAGAGCACTGTTGCTCATGCTGACTTTCCTGGTGGCTCTGCAGCTTGGGGTACAAGCAGAGATATAGTGCTGATGTTCATAATAATGGCTAAACGCTGAGCCATATCCCAACAAGCTCCACCACCAGCACTAACCAGTTTACTACCAAGAAAATGGAGATTCCATCTCACCATCCATATCTGGCTGTGTGTCTCCAGAGAAAGCCCTGGAAAAGGCTGTTGTGTTCCCAAGTGAGTAGCTCAGAATAAAAGGAAAACTGCATGTTTAAAACCCAGCACACTGATTATCAAATTCATTGCTGGTTTGAGAGAACACAAGTTGAACAGAATTAATGAATTGTGCCAGCTGCAAAACTTCTGGCAGATGGAGTAGGAAAACAGCAGCCTGGGATGCTGGGAAGGATCTTTATCTCTTTTGAGGGAGATGTTTCTATAATGAATATATTTAGATGATGAAAAAAACCGTTGTGCAAAGACAATCTTGCTTTTTCTTCCATCTTTCTTTGAAATAATTATTTCAAACACAACAGCTCTTCAGAAGATCAAGAGGTAGGATTATAAAAATATCCCAGCGTGGACCAATTGCTGCCGAAGAAAGAATGATTACTAAGGTTCAGTTTTCACTTTTTTTCTTTTTTTGTATTAAATAGACACTATTTACAGCCCAGAAAACTCCATGTTTCAAGATCTGAGATATCATTTTTAGCTATGCATTCATCTTTTTGGTTCACATCAACCACCAGCATCTGTTAAGTTAATAGTTATCTTCCCAACCTATCTCTGAGATGTCCTGAATGAACCCATCAGTCAAGGAAGCCTTCAGCACTTGTGGTGTTGGGAAGAAAAGGCACACACAGATCAGAAGGAATCAGGCAGGAAAAGTTTCTTCATCCATCATCACTGAGCACAAAGTATAAACTTACTTCCTTATCTATGTGAACGTATTTAAGAGAGCCAAAGAAAACTGCTGTGCCATATTATGTGCATTTACTGTTCAGATTTCAACAGCTAAGAATTGAATCTATTTAAAAATAAGTCCAAGGGCAGTTTTAGTGGTAGGATACACCTGAAAATTGGGTAAGCTAAGCTCTAGAAAAGAGAAATCTTATGCAGAGGAATCTTATACAGAGAAATCTTATACAGAATCTCTGGCACTGGGAAACCTCAGTCCACATCTGCACTACAGGAAGTGCATTTCTTATCAAACACTGTGTGTACAGAATGTTGTGATCACACAACAGAGGTGCAGACACCTTGGTATAGGATTGTACCTGCATTCCAGTGCACTCTACAGTTTTTAACCTCATTCCACATTAAAACAAATATATGGTCTCAGAGTTGAGAGTAGCAACTTGCAACCATACATTACACCCCAGCATCACACTCTACTATCTCTCTTGGCCTCAGTTTAAGCTTTTCTTTCTTGTCACCTCTGAGCTATGCTCAAAGGTCTGGGAAACAAGACAGTGCCCTTAAGCCCTTGGTTCTGCACCACTGAACAAAGCAAAGAAGTGACCTTGATTTTTTCTTACACAGAACCAAAATGATCCATACATCACATAAGGACAGAGCTGGAGAGCTGAGATCTGAAGACTTTCCCACGCAGAGCCAGCCCAGTGCTCTGGCTATGCCATAGTTCTGCTTTACTTCTAGAGTTCCAAAATCTTCAGCTTCATTTTTCCCTCTTTCAGTTGCCCTCCTTGGCATGTTAATATGCTGTTATAAGGAATAACACTTCAACCTCCTGGTGAGGAAACATGCAATCTGAGAGGATAAGTGACAGACATTTTGTGAACGGTTGCTAATTATCAAAGCCTTTTGATAATATTTATCCAAATAAACTAACAGGTAGAAAGCTCAGTGCAGTTAGCAGAAGTGCCCAAGGCCTGATGCTGTGCACTTGGACAGAGTTTAATTAGTGAAACAGCAACATTCTTGTACAAATCCTGAAAATTAAAGCCAGCAGCTAATAACATTTACAACGCTAGGCTAAACTGTACCCAGATAAAAATTGTAATGAATATAAATTAAAATTTAAGCTATAACACAGATTTCCAAAGGCACTTGCAAATCTCTCTGACCAGCAGCATTTGGGGACAGCAGAGCTGTGTGCTGACAGAGTTCAGGTTATATTTTGGTTGTGGGAGGATTGCTTTGTTGTTTTTCTTTTTGCTTTAACTCAAAAAAGCTGAAATACTTCTAAATTTTGTAGCAGCCAACACAGGAGCAACAGCACACCAATAAACAACCTTTCTTCGTGCCTTTACTTGTAATTTCTGCACTCCTGTTTCTGCCTGTGGCCTCACAAGAATCCTTCCAGCCAGGAGCAGCACGCCCAAAAGAACACACTGACTTCATTCCTCCTTCATCCATGGGGGATGTAGGACACAGCTGAACTGCTCTCCCTGCAAGCCAACAAGGCAGTGACAGCCTGCAGGAAGGGGGAAAAGCACTCACAGGACTCTCCAGTTCTCGATGGCAGCAACTCCCTTGAACCTGCAGGTGGGAACTTGTGTCCCCCCTCCAATCAAGCTTTTGTTATGAACATGGGTCAATAAAGGTAACAGTAGATTCTGAAATTTGGAGCTCCTCTTTCTCACCAAGTTTTGTCACTAAAACTCCAAACAACATAATTTAAAATGTTACATAGAAAAGGCAAATCCCTCCACTTTTTCTGCAGCAGCAGAGAGCTTTTGCCTTCCCTTTGATGAGGGTAAGCATTTCTGCAGAACATCTTTCAGTGCTACTCCAAGGGAATGAGATGATTATTTTTGCTGACAGCACCAGCCCCTCTCCCTGTTTCCCACTCCATGCAGCATGTCATGAGCTTCACATGTAAAAATAAAAAAGAACATTTTACAGCAAGAAATTAGCCTGTTACGTTTTCTGTTGATAGGGAGAATCAAAAGGGCAGACTAGCACCATGCTACAAATTAGCTGCTTAATATATTCATTTTCTCCCATCTGAGTTTTCATGAGCACTTCTAGACACTGCAGAGGCTCATCCTTCAGACAGCCCAATTAAAAAGAAAGTTAGATTCAGTGATTCAGAGTTTCAATACAGCACTGTTTACAGCATTTTTCCTTGTTATTTCAGGACATCAGTGGTTGATAGAATAAAACCCAATCAATTTGATTTGCTGGTCATGGTGCTCAGTTTCTCTCCATTTGCAGGCTGCTGACTTTTTTTGAGAAAAAAATTTTTATATCACAGTATGTTTCATTTTCTTCATAAAACCAGGGTTTCAGATAGCTGTGGTTAGTCACACTTGAACCAGGCCTATGCAGTTTAAGGTTTAACCCACAGCTGTCCCTCCTCTCTTAAAAGAATTGAAGTCTCCTGAATCTTTCAGTTGTCAGCACTGCTTTCTGAAGTTATTTGTCCCATGAGTCAGTAAGAGCTCAGTGCCAGAGTGAAGAGCAGATGTGCCAGAGCAGTGCAGCAAACAGACAGGATCTTGTACTATTTATCTTTACAGTGGGACAGCACCTCGTCCTCTCCTCCTCAGCCCTGGGCAGGCAGTGAATGGCCTCATCCCCAGAGGGCACTACTCAACCTTTATTTTCATACTGCTTTGACTTGTAAATAAGGAACACTTCTCTCTTTTCCACCATTGTCTGAAGCCATGCCTAACAAACCCACATCTGAACTCAAATTACAGCTGCCTTCCAACAAGCAGCCACCTCTACACAATACCATCTGACACTTGTAGTGATCAGCTGGAATGCTTTCCAGAGAGTTCAGCTACACACTGAACACTGAAACATCCCTCTAAGAAGGCGGAGAAAAGGAAGTGTGATTCACATTTCATTATTATTTATTAGCAGATCATTCACAGTCCTGGGCTCTGGGATATGGACAGGAGGATTTGGAAGGCGTTTTTGAAAGAGCCCATTCTGCAAAGATCAGGCATTTTCAAGGAGCTTCTGCACAACCTCCTCACTGTTAATTTCGGTTGAGGCAATAGACAGTTTATGGAGATATTTTTATAACAGAGTGAACAAGATTTTGGCTGAACTCAAACTATGTGATATGGGTAGAAAAAGAAACTATGTAAGAACAAGTAATGGGAAGCTGTTTCTTAAGGTAACAGGTCATTTATAGAAGACTGTTGAGAAGATGCTTTTGTGCTACTGACAATGCTTGAATGAAATCAGAGACTATTCAGTGACTTTACAGAAACTGCAGATAGAACCTACTTTGCTGAAGCTTTTATTAAGGTGTAAAACTCATTACTAGCAAAGGGCTAAAAGCTGTAAAACTTTGGTCTTGAAAGTTCTAGTGTTCAGATGATGAAAGACCTTGAAGAACTGCGTTTTGAATGAGCTGTCAGGTTCAGAGTTAGAACTGAGCTTTGAGGTACTCATTAGAAACACAGAAATTCAGGATAGGGTATTACTTTAAATGGAACAAGCTGGACCAGTCATAAGTGAGTCAGTAGCCAAGCAGAATGCACACACCACAAGTAAAAAAGTACTTAGAGGCTTCTCCGGACTTGCTACTTTCATCCAGCAGAGCTCCACTCACAAAAGAGTAACAAATGAGAGACTGTATGGAGATAACTCGGCCAGCAGCGTGTTAAAGGACCAAGAATGTATTTCCCTGAGCATCAAATCAATTCGTGGCTGCCCAAACTTGTTGCCTTTTCCAGACTTGGCAAGACGTTTTTGAGACTCTTCAGCAAGGTGAAATGCAAAGGGACAACTTCAAAGCATGAAAAACAGCAGCCAAGTGCATTACCTTGAGGCACAGCTACAGAACACTGGCAAACAGGACCCCTGCAGACAGGCCACTTATGGAAGGAAATTTTCCACAACATAAATCTTATTTATGGATAAATAGTAATATTTACTGTATGTATATTCTTAAAACATAAAAGCAAAGAATATTCTTTCTTTATAAAATAGTTCATATCTTGTGTTTGCATGTGGCTTGAATAAGACCACCACATTAGTGCTCTTCTGCACTGTCACAAGGGAATACGGAGGATAGCAAGATACAAACCTAAACTTCAGGGACATTTCAGCATGCTGGATGCAGTTAAGAGAGTGAGTTGAAACTGTACAGCTGGGGAAGTATTGCCCTGTCCCCTGGTGAGCAGCCAGTCCAGAGAGCAGAGCTCTTTCACCCATGCACATCCTCAATAGCTGTTTCTATTTCTGTCTCTCGGTGAGAGGTCATCACTTAACCATAGCAAGACTAAACTGCTTCTTGCTTCAAATAGAGACAGAGACAATTAAACCAATCCCCTGCCTACTAAACAGCATTCAAATGATTTGCCCTTGCCAAAAAAGGACCTACCTAACTCAGATGTTACAGAAAGCATATTCCTAGCTTTCCTGAATCAGAACCTCTGCCTTAGGCTAGGAGGATTGTCTGAAAGAGGAAGCAAGTGCAATGAGTCGGAAGGCCAGTGGTTCTGTCATTTCTGTAAAGAAAGTCTGATTGCAAACTGCCTGTTATCCACAGCTCCATGTCAAGTAGTCATTATCCTGGGAAGAAAACACAGAATTGCTTCTGCCTCTGAAGATATAAGACTTCATTTGTTGGCAAAGTTGCACTGGCCTTAAAATCCAGCAAATTTTCACTGTCACAGTATGAGAACAGCTTTTCAGCACCCTTTATTGTGCCCAAGCTCAAAAAACTATCACAGTGTCATCAAAACCATTAGGTTGTCAGACTTGAGGGAATGACTTTTTCCCAGTGAAGAAACACTGGACAACCTCCATCAGATTTGCCAGCATAGCCCACTCATTTTTACTGTATTCTCTTAAATTCCAACATATAATATCACTCTTTGTCCACTTTGTCTCCTATCTACAATGCTTTAAAACAGAAATAGCTTTAGGAAAGGATGAAAGATGTGTTTAATCTTTGCCAAGTGTGATACCATTAAAGTCATTAGCCAATATTAGTTCCAACAGGAGATTATGAACAGCGGGAATTTAACATGCTCCTTCTGCAGAATTAATAGATACATGTCTCAGTGTTTCTGTGCACAGTGACAGCTTGAGGCTGTCAATTTATACCATTTCCTGATTAAAAACCGTCAGGCAAGCTTACACCTATTTCAGAAGTACAAACAGAATATGCAACTGAAGACAAATTGTTACGTGATGTACAAAGGTTTAAAACATTAGAAAATTTTTGGCAATGAGATGTGTGGATTCACGGAGGGTTTTAATTGGATAACGAAGCTGCAGAAGTTCAGCTAAGAGATTTCCCAGATTACACTGGATATTATTTTTAAATATAAATTTTATGAAGGAGGATGGGTTCAATAAAAGCTGCTTAAGTTTACTGGTTTTGTCCAGAAAATTTCTATTGCCTATTGTGGTAAAGACACAGGGCATTCAGCTTGGGACTTAACATATCCCTGCAAAGCTATTCCAAAGACATGGGGACAGCTTCACTGAGGATATGCAAGTGGAGGCAAGCAGACTCTCTGTGGAAAATGACAGCAGCCAGTGTATTAGACTCGAGCAACAAGGGTCACAGAGCAGGAGGTCCCTGGAGGAGGGAGCTGGGAGCTCAGCACAGCAATGGAGGTGGCAGGGCAGGGACCTCTCCAGCCTGAACGCAGCCCTGCCAGCCCGGGAACACCTGGGATCAGTGGTGAAGGTCTCACAGAGTCTGGTCAGGACCATTAAGGTCTATTCCTGCATCCAGGGCCCTGACAGAGAGAACACAGATGAGCTGGAAATATTTCCTCGCTGATAAATAGCAGCACAACTCTCAGGGCCAGTGTGAATCCAAAGAGAAGGCAGCCACACAAGATCCTCTATTGCTTGCAAATGCTGGCAATTCCAAGAAAGCTATTAACTTACAAACTCACAGGCTTTCACAGCTCATGATTACACTGAGTAAACTGGTGGCTTCTTCTTATGCAAATATATAAAGTGTTCCATTCTGGGAATACAAAACAATACACTGGGGCACCCAAAGGACCTTTATTCCTCTGTCCGCACCATTACACTTAAATCCCACACATTTTACCATAAGAATCCAAGGGAATAATAGGTTTACAGCTAGAATTGTATCTCTGGAGTAGCTGTCTTTTCACTCTGTGTTGAGTATCCACAGAGAGAAGGTTTCCAGGTGAGATTAAGGTGATAAATCTCTCTAATTTCTCTTGAAGCACAGACATCTTACCGAAAAAGGACTGCAATGATACCATTGTAACCACTGCAGGCTTCATCCAGCCCACCATTTTTTTGAAGCAACACCTTATGATTTTGATAAACATCTTTTAATCATTGCACTTGGTGATTTATAATCTTCACTGTGCATAGGCTAAAAAACTCAAAGACCTGCAGACTGCAGACCTGCAGTGTACTTTTGATGGCTTCAAAAGCTTAAGGCTGAAATATCACCTCTCACTTACTTGACTCAAGGTGGAAAAATGCTCATCTTTTCATCAGTCCTTAGAATATGATTTTTTTTCTTTCCATTTTATCTTAGAAAATGAATTAGAGTTTCAGAAAGGAGGAGCTAAGGTTACAGATTTTGTTTCCTTTCTTGTTATAGCAAACCCTCTGACCTATTTCTTGATCAGTTAAGGGTAGGTTTTTTTCAAGCTTTAGCATTTTTGGAGGAGTAAAACTGTTATAACAAGCCAGAAGCAGAAATTTAACAGAAAGTGCCACAATCACCCCAGGTGCCATATTGTGACAAATAACGTTGCAGATACACATCTTTGGATTGCATTTTAATGAGAAACCCCAAATCCTCCTACGTTTTAATAGAGGAAATATAAGCATATACGGAACTTCTCCCTGGAAAAATACATCCTTAGAATTTATTTTACATGAAACAGGAAAAGAAAAGTCTGAGATCCCCAGATAACACCAGTTTCCCTGCAGTGAGGCATCATATCTGCCACTCTGTGCAGTCTGGGGAGATCAGCAGCTGCCCTCCTCCAGCCTTGTGTACTGGGATTGCTTTCACACAAGCAGGCAGCTGTATCTGTAACACTGTCAAGTATCAACAAGAACTCATCTTACTTCCTATGCAGAGATCATCAGTTTAACACTCAGTGTAAAGAGAAAAATGAGTTTGTCAGCAGGCCACCATTGCATGTGGAGCCATTTTATCCTTATCATAGAAAAGTCCTAGCACGTCTCCTGAGGGAAGCGTGGCAGCGAGCCAGAGACAGCAGATTATCACCATCACTTTTAAAATGGTCTGGCAGAGCTTTGTATAATGTTTGTCATGCTGCATGTTCAGGATTAATTGTTGCCAAGAGATTATCATCTTCATCCAAATTAAAGATATTACATTAATACCAGGGAAGTTTTAAGTACTCTGAAAGGCAAAAGTGGATTTGTTATAAATGCTCACAACATCTTGCTTTAAGATTTCACAAAATGCAGTAGGGTGAATATGCCTCCTGTGTAATCCATAGCAGGGAAAATTAAGGCAAAAAGCAAAGACATTCTTTGCATCAAGATTTATCAGGAATCTTTCAATGGTTCAAACAGTAACAACAGCAATGCCACTCCAGCTGCTACCAGAAAGACCAAAAGCTCATCAGTGTGCAGGCAGATTTTAGTTTCCAACCAAATGCTCCAATAAAGCCTTTCCTTTTACATGTAATACTTCATTGAACTGCACTTCTGTGCTGAAAGCATCTGTCTAAAAGCAAAACAAGATATTCAGAACATATCTGTATTAAAATCACAAATGGAAAAATAAAGAAACACTGAACTTCTAAGATCTGCATTTATCAGAATTTAAAACAAGTTTTTATGTTATAGCCAAGTTATTTTCATCTTGTAAATTAACATTAAATTAGTACAATGCTATATTTCATGCTTTCAGATTGTAATGGCAAAAGGAAAACTAGCGCAGAAGATGCCTTAGCAGTTTACTAGCATCAATCCACAGGTCTTTTATTTCTTTGCTTAATATAATTAGTTTCTGGGTAGGGGTGGGAGAAGAGGAACAGATAATAAATGCAACTTAATTAAGTAGAAATTTAATTAAATAAAATGTCTTCACAAAAGATAATAGTCATTGCCTTAAATCCAAGAAAACATTAATTCTAAATGTCATCATTTGTTGCCTCACTGAAAAATTAAGAATTTTGATGTTTCTAATGCATGAAGTTTACAAGTGAGAATGTGTTTGTTCCAAAATAATCGGTGTCAAACAAAATGTTGTGACACAAAGAATTAGAAGTGACAATAGATAGGAAATCATGAATACTACCAAGAAATTATAGATGCATCTCAATGGTTGTCTGCTGCTTGACAGAGCCAAACTGCTGAAAGCCAAACCATTAACAAGTGGAAGCCAAGTCTCCTCACCTACAGAAAAACAAAAAGTATATCCTGAGATGGCCAAATGATGTTAACTGTTTTACTACTAACAGATCACCCGCCAGACTGCAGAGACAGGTAAAAAAAGGCTGTTGAGCACATCTAATTAATTCAAATTAGAGCAACTTTAATAAAAATTGTTCTGAATTCACCTCTTGAACTATCAAGATTGGAGCAGGGTGGGTAGATTAAGCAAAGCTGTGGAAGCCTGTACTGAGAAATCTGCTCTGAAGGAAACTGGTAACAGGGACTGGCGGACAGATGTACACAAGCACCTAACCCTCACCTATTTCACAGCCATTTCACAAAGAAAGGTGGAGAACCTAAGGCTACACACAACCTTTGCTGCAGTGATGCCTTTGTGCCATTAGTTCTGTGACATAAAGCTATCATCCATCCCTGAGAATCTGTCTGTACCATCTGCAAATACGTCTGCAAATAACTTACTGATTCAAATAAAAATAAATTTAAGTACTTTTTGATATCTTAGTTGAATGTGAATCTCCAGAGAAAAAAACCTGCTACCCCTTGGCAGCTCCTACTGTCAGTGTTGTTTTAAGAGGCTCCTCTGCATCAGTATAGAGCAAAAAGCTGTTACATAACCTGACAAATTTTTTTAAGTGTTTTTTTTTTTTTTTTTGTTTTTTTTTTAATCTTCAAAACTATGATCCTTCTAAGAGAAAGAGAAAAGACAGGCTAGCACATTACAGACAAAAGGCCCTTCCAAAGCTCTTTGGAAATCCAGTACTAACATTCCAAGTCCTACTTTGTTACACTCATGCAGAGGAAATAACTCAAAGTACCTACAGCTCAAGTTGCATGAATTCAGTGTTTCACTGAATTTAAAGCAAAGCAATCTCACAACATGAAGTTTTCCCGCAACTGAGAAATTTGGAAAACCAAAACTAGCTGCTGACAACTCAAGAGCTGCCACAGTGCTTTCCTCATGGCTACTCAGAGCCTGCTTTCCTCCAACTGAAGAGCTGTTTTTTTAAAATCCCTGTTGCAGCAATTGTGTATTTCTCACCAGAGAAAAGATTCTGGCAATACAGCCAGGTGACCCAGGGCCTTTTTAGGCCAGTGGGTGCATGGAAACATGGCAAGGAATTGAGTACCTCCAGTTTCGTGGATGGGGGTGGGCTGTGAGGTTCCATCTGATCCAGAGCTGGACCCGTGGTCCCAGACGCTCAGGGACTGTGCTGCAAATTCATGCCTGGAAAACAGACATTTGAAAATTTCCCAATTTGAAGTTTTTAAGACACTTTCCAGATACTGATCACACAGTCTCCTGATATACCAGACACCTGAAATTGCACTCACTGTATCACAAGCTCTGTGCTGTATTTACAAGTAGTTACAACACAGCTGGTGCCTGTAAAGAGACCAAAAAAAAGCAGCATTGATTTCCAAATGTGAAATTATTCTGGTAAAGCAGTTCAAGCCCTGCTAACAATGTCCATTCTGGCTGGAAAGAGAAAAAAATAGCATAATGAAAACACTACTACTTTTTAGAGAATACAACTCCCCATGAGAGAATGCTAAATGCAAACAAACCCCAGTAAAAAATAAAGATTGTATAAAAATGCAGTTTAATCTAAATTTTTCTGGAGCTAAACACTCCATCTCCCTACATATCACAAAAGGGAAAGAAAAAATAGAAGACTGTAAGACTTGCTCATAGGAAGAGAATATTTTAAGAAGTCATTAAAGGAACAATCTTCCCAAAGAGAATACATCTGCAAAGCAGCAGCCAAACAAGCTGCCCAGTCTATTTTATCAAAGAGCTGGGTTTTTTTCCTATTACTTGACAAACAACTGGCATCCAAACTGCCAATTATTTAACCATGTTGGGACATTTAATTCCATTTAGGGGAGAAAAATATAGCTGCTGTAAATTCCAATGCTGCACAACAATCTACAAGAGCTGTCTTGACATATACTTTATGTCTTTTTTTATCTGTCTCTACTAGCACTATGTCACCAACTGGTGCAGAGGAAATGGTGCCTCTCTGGTACTGGTGAAAGTTATTTTTGTCCTAGCCAAAACACTGCAAATAACTTTGAAATAATTAGGTAAGTGGTGGATAACATCATTCTACATGACCATTTAGATGGCTCTGTTACATCACAGGTTATGTGCACAATGAAATTTCTTTGCTTCAGACCCAGCATTTTAGATTGTTTGTAATTCTGCTAATTATTAAACAAAAACTGAAAAGAAACCTGATCAATTACCGTTTCTAATGGCTTAAATACTTTGCTTGCATTCCAAGGGAGCAAGAGGCATGCCAGGGACCATTTTGACCATCATGTTCCTTCAAGTTTAAATTAGATCAATTATATTTCTCTTCCCCTTGCTTTGAACTAGAAGATTTTTGCATTGGGGTTGTTTACGTGTGTCATTCTCTGGAAATAATTTACCAACTGGTCTATGAGGAAGTGTGAACGTTAATTTCTCTAATCCATTTCCAACCTCCACCTACTCTTCATAAAATCTGAGAAAATCAGGACTGTGAGTCACTAAATCCACAGTCTTTCTGACTATAGATCACAGACTTTTTTCAGGGATCAGTAAAAGCCATGATCCCATTCTTTATGGAATTAGATAACTGCCAATAAGGGCACCTTTTGAGTATAACCAACCATTACAAAATCCTCTCATTGTTAAAGCAGGTTTTTGTACTCATTTTAAGAGCATTTAAATTAAAACATTAAAATAGTCTCAGTGTGGAACAAAGAATGCACAATAAACAAATGTGCAATTTTACTGAGGCCACAAACTTTCTGAAAAAAGTTAATAGGTCTACGTCAGGAAAACACAAATTAGTAAGTAACTTTTACAACTGTATGAAAGATGTTAAATCAGAAAAATGCTGGATTTCTATACAGGATGCCTGATGAATGTCCAAAAATATGCTCTTTTCTGTACCTAAATAGAGAGAACAAGGTACACTAAGACAATGGGGCTATGACCATTAGTTATTGACTTCAAAGGGTCAACTCCTCACATGGAGGCTCTGAGATCTTTCTAACTCACGGACAGAAAACCACATCCCTTGTACGAAAACTGTCCACTACTGACATCCTAGTAAACAAGCATTCTTCTGAGATCATCCTGTGCATGAAGGAAGATAAATAGAATTTCTCAGCTTAAGATGGTCAGCAGGCAAGACAGCTATCAAATTAAAAAGCAGAAAATAATAAACAAAAAAACCCATTAATTTGTAACCAAACCCAAACCACAAACAAATAAGGACTCCATAAAAACTCTAGCTAATGAAAGATGTTTCCTTCTTTATTATTGTGTAATACTTTTCACAGAAACATAGTATTTACAAATATACACATATAGACTGCTGATCATAAAATGTTATTGAAGAATTAGTCAAAAAAATCAATTTACAAAACCCAAAAACTTTCAAAGATATTCTGGCTGAAAAAAATTAATGAAATTTCAAGGAGATGCTTCTGTACAGAAAGATAGGTCTTAGCTTCTTGAGTTCTGGTAAATTAAGTGAGTTGTGAACCAAGTGAGCCAAGCTCAGCTGTACATTTGAGATGAGGCAGCTCTTTTCCAATTGTTCTTTTCACACAATTTCTTGATGGTCAGTTCCAGCAGGTCTCAGGAGGCACTGGTTTGGATGTTTTTGGAAGCTGCAAGCATTGCTCTCACTTTGGCCATAAGATCCTATAGAAAATAAAAGGAAAATGATCGGACACGTCTGAGCTTTGAATAGAGCTCTGATTTTCTACTGTAAATTTTTCAAAGCATAACTAAGACAATTTTTCCTTTAAAGTTGGCATATCTAATTGAAAAAAGTTAAATATTTCTTTCTTCCATGAAACTTGTTAAGAGCTGTACATGGTAAGATGTGCTGTTGATAAAGGGAGTATTGCAGCATAATATGGACTTTAACATCTTTACAGTGGGTACAACTGCAGCCTAATGAATTTAGCTTGGTCTTTAGAGGCTTGATTAAAATTGAAAAGACAGCACCTAGAGAAGCAACAAAATTGTTGTTCCCATGAGCAAACAGATTAAGAAAGACAGTGAACATGTCTCTACATCATATGCAAGGTTAGAATTGCCCAAGGTAGTAAGAGAAGAAAACAATATGCTGGACATACTTAATTAGGCAACATACTCTGAATTTGCCTATTTGTACCTGAGTGATTTTACTCTGCACTGACGACACAATTGCTGAAGAGATTTGGCCATCTTTTTCCTGAGAAACTCCCCTAAAAAATAAAATCAGAAATTTGTAGCAAAAGTTTTGAAAATGCATTTCACTCATCATCTTGATTTGAGTTTTATTGTACATGTCTCTCACATGTTAGTCAACAGTTCTCTCAGTCAACTAGAGGATGTAAGTCAGGGTCAGAAAAAATCACTTGTACAACTGCTCAGACAAATCTGAACAGCAGCCTGAGAATTTTTAACAGGACTGTTCTATATTCTAGAAATAATTTAATCATGAATCTTGACACATGTTACAATTCAAACGACTCTATTAAAGTTCTACTTCAAAGAGTTATCCCATTTCATGAAAGCTTCCAATTTCCAACTTAGAAATAGGTTGCAGAATTTTCTGCACCAGTTTTCCTGTAGGAGTAGGTCGAGATGCTTACTCCAGAAAGCAACAGAGACCCAACACCTTCATCAGACTGATGCAGACAGTGCTGTGCTGCCAGTGACTTTCACTTTTGATAGCACACATTGCACACACAGAGCTCCTCGCCCCACGACTCTGGCCACAGACACCCTGACAGTCAAGAGACAGCAGCACTGCAGTATGACAGCAACAGAGCACGGTACCTGGAGCGTTCCTGGCTGGATTCCCTGCTCTCCACAGGAGAGACACTAGTTGAATGTACAGAATTTTTGTGTGTGGATGGTTTGCCTGGTGACATGGATGGTGAGGGAGACCTAGCTCTGGATTTAGTACGTGATCTAGACCGCCTCTTCTTCTTCTTTTCATGGGGACTTCTGTGAGAAGAAAATATTTTATTGAAGAATATTTAAAGCAGTATTACACTAGCTAAGCTGAAGTTACTTTTCACACTTCTGAAAGCTCAGGTACCCTCTTCCACAGATGTTTCTCTTGCATTTAGCAAGCATTAGTCTTACCCAAAACTGCACATTTATGGTTCCACAAAATATCAGAAGCTCTTTTTAATATGTTACATTAGGCAACTGCTGGCTCCTGAGGTACTCACTGAGAATGCTGCTTCATGGGTGCACAGCAATTCCGGGCCATTTCTGACTGTTTGCAGGACAACAACAAAAAGCCTTTCATTTGAGATTTGCAGAGTAACTTTGCTAGGAGGAAGTTCCTTCCCAAACAACATCAGACACTTAAAATGCAATAAGAAATGTAAGAATTTATACCCCTTACAATTTTCCTAGCTCATAAAATAAACAAAACATGGAATTATGGCTATGTGAAATATCTACATGGCAAATTCAATTTGCTTGGTTTTTAAAAGAAAAAAACCCTTTCCTTGTGATCCAACCTGCAATGCAACAAACCACAGGATCAAAATTTTAAATGAGCTGTTGTATTGCACTCAGACTAATCTAGCAGTATGCCTAAGTGCAAACTGGTTGTGACCTGGAAATTAGATCCACAAATGTTTGTCAGTATGAAAGCTAAAACAAAGGACTTATGGGTACCCGATGTGTTTATTACTGCCAGAAGGGAACAGAGATAGTCACCTCATAGGCAATATTATGCTTAAAGAGAATTTAATTAGTAATATATCAAAAGATGAAATTATCACATTTTTTTACCTGGTTATGAACTTATGTCAGTATGATTTACATACTAGTATTGATATTACTATAATTAGAAGAACTAGAGTGATGCCTTAATTTGAAGTAGGCAATACCTTACTGTAGGCATCTCCCTGTAGTATGCACTCCTAGATGTCTATTCAGAAGAATTGTTGTTGAAGCTTCTAGAACATCTTAAAACACTAAAACTTTTAGCCACCTTTTAAAAGCACATTATTCATTCCTTTACTTTGATTTTTTGGTGGGAATTTTCTACATTAAAAGGTGCTATGCTGTAACACATTGAATTTCCATATAAATAGCGTACAACTCTGATGCTTAGACTTTATCCTACATTTTTTTATATAGAATTTAACATTCAAGACTTGAAATTGCAAAACCTCCTTACACTTTTCTTGCATAAATGATTAAGTGGCAGACAAAAAACCTCACAGCCTCTAACATTTTCATGACTACACAAAACCCTCAGCTACCAAGTCAGTTATTCCTTGATTAGCTATGTACTTTAACTGCTTAGTTCCTTAAAACATCATCATGTAACCAAGCTGTGAACAGATTTCATATTTAAATCTTGAAAATCTTGGCAAAAAATTTGTCATGCAAGAAACGTATTTTACTGTAAGTTTTTTCGGTGTTTTTCATCTCAGATTATGATGAACAAATGGAACAGCTGAATGATGAAGAAACTGTTCTATAATTGAACATGGAAATTGGTCCATCACATTTTTACTTGAAAATTTAACATGTCAGGGTTGAAACAATTTTTGATTTAATTTCTGTGTTTAACTACAATACTCCTTCAGTCTACGTCTTCTGTACTTACTGCCATATTTTATTGTGTCACTTTCTGGTTTCCTGTTCAAGGCCTAACAGAAGTTTAAAATTTTGACCTCTATAAGCAATATAATTCACAGAAGAACGTAGTTTGTTTCACAATTGCCATTGTAATTTACAACTTGGAGTGGCACAATTCTAAAAACGCTTTATAGTTTAAAATGCTGAATGGTCAAGCAACAGACACACCAACACAGCACTAAAAACAGCATGGGGATGTGAAAAATTATTCTTCTGTGCGTTTATAGGAAAACAAGCATTTTAAGCTTCCATATCTGTTCCACTTAACCAAATCTGCATGAACAGGAGCCTCTATCTTCATTCAATGAATGTTAAAAACTAAATCAGTTGAAGTATACTTAGGAAGTTCTCAATTATACCTACCACACATCAATTAATTACAGGCTATCAAGAGATGTTGTCATAAGAAACAATAGAATTTTTTTAATGAAGCTGAAAGTGATCTCCTTCTTATTCAACAAGACACATGGAGAAAGAAGTTGAAGACTAAATGCCATTTTGATTAGAATAGCTTAAGAGAGACTATATGCATGGTGCTCTCAAAATGACACCTTGATTCATACTTCACATTCCAGTCTGCCAGTAAAATAACTGCAAAATAACTGTTTGCTAGATCAGAGTTGCTCTTACTTATGCAGATATGATGTGATGTCAAGAAAGTTGACATCATAGCTGTGCTATGACCTGTGCAGAGGTCATACAGCTTGCACAAGCACAGCATGAGAAAATGACCTAACAAGAGGGAAATATGAAACTCCCAGTAAAATCTGAACTCTCATGGCCAGCAGACAGCAGTGTATAAACATCCACCAATTTGACTGGACAGCTGCTGTTCAAACATATGCAAGAACAGAGAAGAACAACAAGTGCATCCATTATTATTTTTTTTCACCGAAGAAGTATTTTTCTATCAAAATAAATCTGCAGAACATACGAAGGTTAAGTTCTAGCTAAGGATTCTACAAGACATCAGGCATTAGTGTGCTGGGATGGCAGGAGCAGGGCCCTTACTTGGAGCGGGGCCGTTTCCTGCTGTTGCCAGGACTGTTGCTGATGCGGTAAGCTGTGGGAACGCTCCTCTCGTCTCTCCGCCGCTCTGGTGTGTGAGCCCTTCTCCGGGGTGACCTTGATCGTGACCTGCTCACAGAAAAAACATTCCAAAGTTTGCTTCTTGTTACTTATTTCAAAACTTTTACTTCAGGGGAATTTTGCTTCACTAAATGCAAATACACCACCATCTTTCAAACACCTATTTTATACCAACATGATGCATTTAGGCTCCAAGACTTGTCAGCTACATAAAAATTTCTTGCCTATCCAAGACATTTGAGATGAAGTCATCCATTGCTTTTCACTCCCAATAGGGGGCTAAATAAAAGAAAATTATATTTTGGTCTTGTCTGCTATGACAACTTCTGTATTCTTTGATGGAAAAATTTTCTTTTAGTCCAGCCACGTTTTCTGGCAACATAGTTTACTAAAATTGGTATGCAGAAATCAATCTGCATGAAGCCTGGGATTGGCAGGCCTGGCCTTGTCTTCCCAAATCAGTGGTGCGTTTTTAGAACTGCTGCCTCACAGAGAAATACTTGTTCTTGATGTAGTGCCTATCTAACACTGACAAGTCCAGGAAATGTCCTGGATGCTGCAGAATAATCTAGCATAGCCAATATTTTCACCAGTGTAAGTGACCAACAACCCATTATCAGTGGTGTTTGGCACTAGCACTTTGACTTGAAATATTTTTCCGAGAAAATTGAGGAGGAGATCAAGAAGGGAAAATAGAGAGCATGCCTAGCTAAGATCAGAGATCTTCAGGTTCACACAATATAGGTAATATATACACACCTACAAAGTCCTGAGCCATTTTTGTTACACCTACAACGAAAAAGCCCAACTGAAAAGAAATTATCACAATGGCAGATAACTGCTGCAAATTAACTTATTTGACACTTAAAAATCTGATCTTTACTAAGCCATTCAGAAGGATTAAAAAAAAAGGAAAAAAAAATCAACAGATTATAAAACTTGGGTTCAGTCAGACACCTTGACATTTTACCATGATTTCCCTCAAAAGAGCTCCAGCAGTCAAATCTTTTCATTGCCCAAGCTGCCTGATAATTTTGCCACTCTGCTGCTGCTGCCACTGATGAGCTGCTCAGACTCGGCTCCATGCTCACTGCTGCTGTGGATGCTGAGAGTCTGTGATATGGAGGCACACACTTCACATTCAGACTAAAATATCCTAGTTTTGGTATTAACTAGAATCCTGAAAAGGCTTAGTCCCTTAACCAAAAGCTGAACCTTAGTGAAACACACCTGTATGCACCAGCCTAAAAAAAGTCCAAACAATTAGAAAGAAAATTACATTAGCTTCATTTTTATGAACTGACATTTGTGGTTCTACAGCATTTTTCCAATCACCAAACATTAAGAACTTTGACCATTTGTTTCAAACAGTTAAAAAACAGCTGATCAGTTTTACTGCAATATATAAATTATATCTTTCATTAGACTGTAATTCCAGAAGGCACTTTATTCCTTTATGACTTATGCTTAGAAGGGTCCCAAAAGTTCAAAGGGGTATGAAGCTTGGCGTGTCTCATTACAAAATTGGAATTAAAATTACATGACTAGACACTGCCTCAGCAATAAGAAAATCACTTTTGGAGGAGAAAAAAAAAACCTCCCCCAAACAATCTTTTTTAACAAAGAACAGCTACTTTCAAGTCTACTAAATTCCTAATAGTGAGGTAAAAAGTCTCACACAAACTCCCACACAGGTGCACCCTATCCAAACTTACTGCAAAGTAATCTCTTAATAAAACAGCTCACTAATTACTGCTAATAATTCATTAACTGGATATATTACATGCCTTAGTACTAACTCTATTACTAAACAGTATCAAGTAGAGTAGCAATACTGAAAAGAAGCTTAGATTTTTCCATCCCTAGTTCAAAATGAACATCCAAATTTCACCCAATGAAATCACTAAATCATTTGGTATATAACAAGTGCTTCTGCTTTCCTTGGTCCCCTCTCATGCTCCCAAACCAGTAGATTTATGTCTGGGTAGGAAACAGAGATTGAGGTGAACATCACTGTTCCTTCCAGTTACACACGTGAGCTGGAAGAGCCCAGTGCCCACGCCAGGCCTGACACCTGGCACCACTGCTGGGAACAGCTCAGACCCAACTCTTTAACAGTGCTTTGAAGTCCATGAGAAATAAAAACTGATTCACCATTTACTACATTTACTACTAAGATACCAAAAACTTCTGTTTTCCAAGACATTTAATAAATGTGCCTCATCTTTGATATCAAGTACTTACTTGAAATAACTAATTGTCTCTCTGGGACTTACAGGTCTGTTCTGCAGTACCTTGCAGAACTTTGGGACACTGTTTACTGTGCACATGGCTTGTTTAATTTGTTGTGTAGGTCTAGAATTAAAACTGTATGATACCAGGAGCTTTATAGGACTAATTTCGTTCCAAAAAATAACATGCATTTAATGCAGAGAATTGCTGTTAGCACACTACATGCCACGATTGAGCCAATATTATCTGGGTTCTCTATAAAGCTATGATTTTTTAAACTTGTTTCTCTAAAATAGGTTTGGTTGTTAACTAGAGAAATGAATATGCAAAACATGCTCTGAATCAACTTCATGTTACTGGAGCAGAATTTTTCACCTTTATAACTGCTGAAGATGCATAAGAAAATATAAAAAAGGCAACAGTATCAATAAAAAAATAAATTGCATCTTATCACCATAGACTTATTCTTAAATGCAGCAGAGCCTCTAAACCTCTAACAATGCAAAAATAAATGATAAGCAAGTGATGTAAAATGGTATACAGATAAGTACACTGCAAAGTTCTCTTGTGGAATTTCTACAAACAATATGCATCTTGGAAAAAAAGAATAATATGACAAACCAAAAAGGAAGAGCTTGCAAAGTATCCTGAACAGTCCTTGAATAAAGAGCAAAGAATGTTACTGCAAATTTCGATGTTTACCTACACTTCCCACATTTTATTCCCCATTAACTTGTCACAATAAGTTATACGGTAAAGGTGATTTTTAATCTACATTTTGAATGGATTAAAATTAGTCAATACACCATTAGACTGGGGCATTCAAACAGTGGACAGATACTCAAAACTGGGCTGTTCCAAAGTAACTTAGCATCACTGTCCACACAGCAATGATTGTCTCTAAGTGCCATCCACTTAATACAAGATGGACACATTAACATCCAGAAACAGTTTACACTTTATTCCAAGATGCTATGGCTCTTTACATAACTATTCATTCAGCTGGAAGCTGTAATATCCAGTGCTTTGGGAAGCTAGGAAAAAACACTGTTCTAGCTGAAGCTGAAGAATACTGTTCTAGGGAAAACTGATGAGCAAAGAGATGTGAAACATGCCAGGCTTTGAATGAAGCAACACAATGCACTGAAATGATTTTATCTGAAACAACACTAAAATAAAAGCAAATAATAATAATAATAATAAATAAAGACAAAACCCAATAATTATCTTCTAGCTAGGCAACAACACTTGTCTTTTTTTGGCTATTACTAAGACAAGGTACTATTTTGGCCTAAACATTTGAGAATCAAACTGCATCAGTATCTGACAGTGTTATGAATCAACCTCTTGATCTTGATTATTCTACAATTTTTCTGTTTCAGAAGCAAGAGTTCTAACTTTGGAAATACAGTATGTTAATGCATAGCAAACACCCTCAAAAAAGCACAGCTTCAATCATCACCATTTCTTGTACAAGGCCTTTCCTGTTCAGCTCTAGCTTTTGTGAATTTAAAACATGCAAAATGTTTTCAGTGCAAAATCTGGTGCTGTTTTTCTGCATAATGTTAAAATGCAGCCAGCCAGCATCAAGCTTATTGGACTTCTGAGGTTTTAGAATTCAACAGCTCATCAAAGAAATATCTAACCAGATTTAATCAGGTGTTGTGGTGATTCAGGATTTTTCATGCTGTTATGTGTTTGTCATTTGATTTGTGCCAGGAGGCAAACTCAAGACAGCAAACACAGATTAGCTCCTGTAATTACCTATTCTTGATGACTTTTGATCATGACATGGCATGTCATGACAACTTATTGTCAAAGGTCATCAAATAAACAGCATGTCAGACTGATCATTTCAGTCCAAGTTGTGCTCATTTAATTCCTGGCATTTCTGAATAGCAGAGATTTCTGCAGCAAAGTATTGTTCTTAAACTCAAAAATCAAGTATAAACCAGTAAGCTGTAACATGTTAACACTCCTGTTAGTGCAGTTAAGACACTTCATTAAACAAAAAAGCATAAGAAAACTAAAAGTAGTTTTGGCACACTGTCATCAGGGGCTACAAGCCTTTTTCAGGCATGAATAAGCCGTAGGCAGAGACACAAAGAAGAAGTAGTGTATGGTTTCACATGCATCACACACTTACACAGCTGTGGCAGTATTTATATGCACAATTTGCTTGAACTACAAGCTACTTAAGTAGCTACACTGTTCTGTAGCCTGATCCACAGAACAAGGATATCAAAGCCCTTCCTACTGACCACAGTAACTCCACTGCAGTAGAACATTCAGATATGACAAATTTTACAGACAGTAAACTCTGAAGGTGCCTAGACCAAATATCTTTGACAGAATTAACAGTAAAATGCAATATACATCATATTGTAGCTGGATAATTAGCATAGTGTATTTAATCTCATTAAGTACAGATTTAACAGCACTGGGCCACATTCTTCTGTGGTCTCTCTCTTTCAACTGTTTTCACTCTTCTTGGATTCCTGTCATATCTCTCCTGCAATTCATCCATCCTACTTTTTCACTTGTCATTCAACTGCTTTCTTTTCTTCTGAGCTTTGTTGCTCAACCATCTAGTTCTCTACCTCCATTTCTTATCTGAATATTGTCTAAGTTACTTTGCTCCAGTAACAGACACAGATTCATTAGCAAGTTCTCTTCCTGCTGTCATCACATTCCTACATATTATCAACAGGTATTTCAAAGAACATCAGGAAAAAGCATTTACTAGTAAAAGTTCTGCGCTATGTAATTAGAAATTAATGATTCATTATGTCACTAAAATGATTTTCAAAAGACCTGCCACACTTGATCTGTATGTGCCACATACTGCCTTCAGGGTGACTGTAACCTTTGCAATGGGTATAAAAACACCTATGTTATGGAAGAAGTGCCAAGATGTTTTACATGTTAACACACACAGAATGATAAAGAATATGTTTGGTTTCCAAACCCACCTTGAATGCCTGACAGTCCTATAGGCAGTGGGAAGTGAGTGTTTTGCTTTTGAATGTGATCTAGACCTGGACTTAGATGATGAATGATACTTGAATGGTGATCGAGATCTTGACCGAGATCTTTTCTTGTGTTTTTTCCTTTTCTTTTCCTTTTCTTCATCCCTAGGAAGATCTCTGCTTCTGCTTGAAGGCCTTTCTGCTTGTTTAACTTCTAAGGTGGGTAAAGCTCTGACTGCAGTCACAGGACATGGTATACTACTGACACTCTGAAACCAAAGATAAACAAAGAACAGCGTTCAGTTTCCAAAGTCAGTCAAAGTCAGTCAGTATGGCACTGGGAATATGTAAAGCATACAGAAGTAAGGTTGACATCTTCAAACACAAGCATCCAGCAAAATTTAATGGAGGCCTGTACAGTTCCCCAAAGATACACATGCTAAGACAGCTTAATCAGGACATAGTTCTGAAGCTTTCATCTTTAGTTTTCAGAAGAAATGTGTTCTAAAAAAATGGGTACTATCAGGTATCTTTTAGCCTATTTACATATTTTACTTAAAACAGGATATACCTGGAAATACAGTCAGAAACGACTGACATTCAAAGCTAAGTTTTAGTGTCACTTTCCTCCACAAACTGTGCTGTTTGGATAACAACTTCAAGAAAAACAGCAAAATGAACTGATGCTGATAGAAATTATGTTTGACCTTTGCAAAACAAATGTTTTAAATGTAAAGGATTGGGAAGATAGCAAAATTTATTAATCTCAAAGACAGAACAGGTCCATGCAGTTAATGTTCAGTGAATAATTCCGGCTGAAGCAGATTAAGAAAATCATACTACAACATTTTCAAATTATCAGCTTGAACCCCAGAGAATTCTGCTCAATGCCTTCTTTAGAACAATTTGAGTCAGGCACTACAGATATGCTCCTCATTTCAAAGCCTGTCATTCCCCCAGCTGCCATTTCAAGGCAACTGGAGAAATCAGTTTCCCTGTCATAATTTCTGCTCCACCTCATCTGACGCTTTCACTGTTCGATACAAGGATACTTACCATGACTGGAATAAAAACTAATACATTCAAACTTGAAATAACCAAATTAAAAACAGGTGATCTTTTCCTTTCTTTTTACCCTTCTCCTACCATGAATACATAGACAGCTGATCACATTTGAATAATCAAAAAGGCAGCTCTGCTTCAAGTTAGACACATGAAACTTTTTCATGCTTTAACTGAGAATTGCTCTCGCAATATTTACAAAACCAGCAACAAAGCAGTACTGAAGTAGCTCGCTTCCATTATAAACATTTTACAGCATGATCATTTGAGTGACTGGTTTATCAGAGGCCTATTTCCAATTTCACAAACTCCATGTGTAACTGCAGACACCTCACGGACACCTAAGCTCCAGTTTCTTAATAGACCACCAGAGCTGACTTTCATTCCTTTGACAACATTATTCATCTCTTAATACAGTACCCGAGCCTTTGCTTTGAACACTATTGAATATGGAATAGCCCAGTCTGCCTTGAAGTAGACATCTCTAATAGCTTGAAACAAAAAAGCTGTAGGCAAAGTAGTGTTAAGAAGAAAACAAGAGAGAGGAGAAAAACCCAGTGGTTTTCACTGCTCAGGTTCATTTGGCCACATAAAACACAAGCTCTCCTATCACTGCCAAGAAGGAAGTTAATAAATGAATGACACATTTACTTTCAGCTCACATGTAGAGATTCTCCCAGCCACCTGAACAAAGAACCACACAATGCTAAGCCCAATTATGTTTCTACCAAAAGCATCCACTGCTGGCACTGGGCTCTCCTTGACTTTCATGAGTGACACTAAGGAGTGTCAGCGCTGTCCAGCTCTCTCTGGGAAGCACAGATGCAGGCTGGCTGCCTGCTGGATTAAACATCTCTGCTTCAGGCTACTGACCAATCACATCTGGAGAGCCACACTGAAGTAACTTTAGCTCCCCACGGATGAAATATGCAGGTTCTTCAGTGAAATACAACAGGTAACACACAGGGAGAAGTCATCCACCCGTCCACCACTGTGCCAAGGTGCTCTGGTGACAGATGTCGTGTCCTTTTGACAATCACCTGAAACAAATGGGCCACTTCCCTCAGTGGCAACTCCAGATGCCTTTAAGAAAAACAGAACCAGCAAAATGACTTGATTCACCACCAGAGCAGAATACAGAGCTCAGTGAAAGCAGTCAGCAAATTGGTAGGCCACAAATAAAATTTCTAGGTATATAAATATTTGGAAACAAAAAAACTATCTTGGAAAATAAGGTAATGGGAACTGAAATTGGAGGCATGAATGCAGAAAGGAATAAAACCAATTAAAAAAAAAAATCACAGTAAGCACAGAACTGGGAGATTACAAAGCTCTCTGCTTCCACTGATCAGCCTCTGCCAATATGCAGGCCAGAAGAACGGTTTCAGAAAGCATGGAAACAAACCTGTTACCTGAGGAATTTTATTATGCATCTCAAGGGATGAGAGATTTAAATTGTCTGAGAGCTCTTCTAAGAAGTTAAACTGCAAACATTCAGATAGCATTCACTGAATCTCACTTCTTTGTTTTGGGTAACAGCACATTTTTTTGGCCTTTACTAAGTGCTACACTATCAGACAAATTCTCTGGCAGAGCTGTTCTTCAGCATTTTATTTGCATGAATAAAGCAAATCTGACTAAAATAATGCCAAAACATGATTCAACAACTCTTGTTTAGCAGGAATGGATTAGGAAACAGCTCTGTAAATAGGGAGAATTTATAGCCATATGAGAACAGAAATGAGTACTTCAGTTCATTTGCATATTTGCAGTATTCATAAGCCAAGAATACACATTAGTTATTCTGGGGTTACACTACTTAATCAATACACAAAGTCAAAATTAGAAATGAACCAGAATGTGCTTATTCCAACAGAACAGAAAACTAGCACTGTGTCTGGCTCAAACAAAATCAACTGGCAAAGGACATTATCAATAATATTACAAACAGCTTATATTTCCTTTACAGCAACTGGAATCCTATGTTAGATCAAAACTACAAACAGTGAAGAATGTCAGAATTGTAAAGAGTTAATCAACAATTCTTTTACTTCACTAAAATCCAAAAATACTCCAGATTCTTTTCTACCACTGTATCTTTTTTACTCCAGGTTCCCCAAAGCTTATGATGAAGTATTC
>VZTT01070387.1:32308-66442 GCA_013400855.1 Buphagus erythrorhynchus
AACTGAGATAAGCTCCATGCTTTCCAAGTACTGGTCTGAGGAAATACAAATAACTGTACTGTTCTAATGCATGCAAGAATGGTAAGGAGCCACTTGTGAAAAGCTGTGCTGCTTCACTGCTCAAGCTTTTTCAGCCTTTTCTTTCTCTTGCTTGATTTCACTTTAAAGAAAAACAGGCAGCCATATAAAGAAATAACTCAGCTATAGAAAAGACAGAACCGACTATTTTTAAGATTCAGCTGAAGCCAAAACAGCTTAGAAGTGCTCTGTTCTGTGGTACTGACTGTCCTTTACCTGCAGTTAGCAGAATCGATTTCATTCAAAGATGTAATGTACACTCAATATCAGTGATCTTTTCAAGAAATACAAGGTATCAGGAAAATCTGACAGAGGTCATAAAAGCTTTGTGCATTTAATGTATTTCTGCACATTGTGATAAACAGGTTTTCAGCACAAATGTACACTGTACATACACATAAACAGCATTACTGTCTTTTATACACTTATTAGGCTGGGGCAATGTAATGTAGATTATGCATCTCCCATAGATATTCTCAAATCCTCTTCGTGTTTTACTATACAACTCAGTCATTACTCCATTTTGGAGACAAATTTTAAGCTACAAAAATCATGCCACTACATTAACTGTGACCAGTGTATACGAGTCTTTGTTTCCTGGACTCCTCATTGGATGCTCCTATCCCCAAAACAAGAAATTAAATACATTTAGTGACGTTTTTGGTGGACACAAATATTTAATTATTTTCTTTGTTTTCTGATTAACTAGTTTNTTTTATGTATCTTTCTCTCTAAACTTTTTAACGTTCTTTTTATTACAGCCACCGTAGTTATCTCCTGTTACTTTTGCAACCAGTGTTTTTAAATGCATCTCTAGTCTGAAACATGACTGGAAGTCTGAAACACTACTGAAAAAGCTTAAAAAAAGAAACCAGTGCTACATATTTATTTACAGGCGTATTTTGACATCATAATGCAGCATACTGGGTTCTCAGGGTACACAGAACAGAGGTTAACAAATCTGCAATATGATTTCATTCATCTTTCTCCAATACAATTTCTTGACTCAAATGGGCTGTTACAAATAGGCAAAACAGGCAAGGAGAGTAAAAGGCAGATTATTTAGAATGAATAGAAATGGATGCCTTTTTGAATGTGGGAAATGGAACAACAGCTTGAAAAACATTAGTATTTCAAAATAAGCTTTTATCTGCAAAAGTCTATATGCATGTATCGATAAAAGTGTGTCACTAAGCACACCACACTTAGCAGGAATATTACATCCAAAGAGATTATGGCATTTTTGACTGTTCATTAAAACAATACAAGCACTTCCAATACAATAGCCAATTTTATTTTTTAAAGGCAAGGTCACATCAGAAAACATTTAAATATACATTTGAAGTCCTAAATAAACCCTTTAATAATGAAAGCACCTCCAAACCATTTCTATTGGTAAGAAAGAGTGAAACTGGTTACTTTAAAATTGTCAAATACACTGGAACTCCTTGGGTAAGAAAAAACTGGTGCCTTCTCTGAAACTGTACTTCAGTGGAAGAAGAAGTTTCTAGAAAATCAGTTTACTGAGAAGTGGGATAGTGTGGTTTTTTGTTGAGAAGTTCACTAGCAAGTTCAGCTTAGAACTTTAGTAAGTTCAGATGTGAGCAAGAACATTCATCTGCTTTTCTGAAAAAGTCAGCTGTCACTGGTTATTTCAGGCATTCTCTTAAAGAAAAATATCAAAGGAACGTTAGCTTAGAAATATCTGTGTCCTTGACAAATTCGCTTGAGAAAAAGAGCAGAACTGCAAATGTGGGGAGTTTGGCATTATCACAGTCTCTTTGCATTCACTCTTCAATATATAACTGAAAAGAGAACTACTGAACGCTTGTGTCAGGGAAAATTTGTTAGCAGTAGCAATGAAAAACCCAAACAGGATCTCTTATGGGATGTGACCATATTTAACTCACATATCTGCTACTCTCTGCTGATATGGATCACCTACACTGCAGGCATGTCTCTTTCAACTGGTTTTTTCAAAGTGTTTTAGGGGTAATCCATGATTTATTTGGAAAAATCGAGAACTAGGCAATGAACTACTTGCTAGGTACTGGAATTCCTTCTGAGGGAAAGGAAACAATGGAAAGCCATGTCATTCATTCTTGTAGCCAGTCTGTCACAATCAGTATCTTAAATTTTCCATCAGTATCCAGGGATTACATTTTGCTTGACTAGTGCAACCAAGAGTGATTTTACTGGCTTTTCTGAAAGCAATGGAATTGCAAACCCAGGAAACAGATTCTACTTCCCAACACAATTTGTATTTGTAATGTACAGCAAAACCATCAATATACAGATCAAATAAGAAAGTATCACAGCTTAGGTAAACCATCCCAATACTCTTGCAAGGAGAGTGTTCCAGCATTGGATCACTAGTACAAAGTTAAAACACGGAAGCTCATTTTCCTTTCTGTACCTGTCTAACTGACCTAGGAATTGTGCAGCCTTCTCAACTAGTTCTTTAATGACAGATGAGAGACATATGTAAGATAACAGAAAAAGATCAACAGTGTTTAACATTCAAATTTCTCCCCATTTAGAAAAGCTTCTATCTCTTCAGTCAACTTCATAAACACCGTCAGATTCACATTCTAGAGGTAAATTTTCTGCCAGCTTTATGGGAAAGAAATTTATTTCTTGCTTACCTCACTGCTGAAGGAATTATCTTCAATTTTCTCAGTTTCTGCCTCTGCCAGAGGGTTTTTCAGGGTCTGCAAGAACAAGGCAGCTTTCCTTTTGCGTTCTGCTTGTAGCTGCTTCTCCTTTGATTCTTTGGAGGCCTGTGCAAGCTTCTCCCTTGCTGCAGCTGCTAATCTATCCTCTAGTTTCTGCTTTGCTAAGAAAGACAATTAAGCATTAAGTTTAGGGTGAGTCATGCTTGGGTACTCAGGCTTCCTTAAAACAAACACCCCTCCTCACCACAAACAAGCAAACAGCCCCTCCCAGCCATTCTCAAGCCTTTCCAACATAGCCATTCAATGACACGATAAGGACATCAGCTTGAAATGAAGAAATTCCAAGCATCTCAATTCACAGATAAGTCATTTGCTTAATGTAAAGCAGTGCAGGTGAAGTAAAAGCTTCTAACTTAAAATGACAAGAAAATCCAATCCTTACTACTCAGGATACTTGTCTTTTTCTATTTATAACAGCTACCTAAAGAAAGTAGCTGTATAAATTCAGAAGTTTTTTCTTTTAAGTCTTAAAGCGATGCAAACTCTCCAGTTTGCTCTTCCCACTGATCTGATCTTCACAGTTTTCAGCCCTATTTAAATATATGTTAATATATTTATAGAAAGAGCTGCTCCAGAAATTTTCAGAACCTGTTTCATCATTGTTACAATCAGCAGATCTTGTTGTGTAATTACATGTTGTATGTGATTACATGAAGAGAATAAGCCAATTGATTTAACTATGCACCTAACAGCTACTTTGTGTAATGTTTTTCAGCTTACACTTTAATTTTTGTGTTCTGTATATGTACAAAACAACTGGATTTTTTTGTTCAGTTCCACAGGTTTTTCAAAACACAGCTTTTTCTAAGTGTGTTTTACACTTCATTTTTATTATTACACAAAATACTTCATATCTGTTTTAGGTATGTTACACCATAGCATACTTTGTGCTACTGCAGTTTACAAAGCAACTGCTACTTAGAAGCAAAAAAACACCATTTTGAAAATGAAAAACTAAATTCCTGTGGCATACTCATAGTTGTGAGAAATACTGAGTTTTTAAGCTGGTAAATACTGACAGAACATCCACTTAAATAAGCACACTCTGCTGCGAAACAGCCTTGGGGAGGAATGGGTGAAACTGGATTCTTCTAAAACATCATTTCATTCAAATTCACTCAGCATGCCCTTCTGCCCTTATGCACATTAACACAGTAACAGGAAAAACCCATACAAAGATTTAATGGCATTGCATTATAAGAGCAACAAAACATCAACAAGGCGATATGAGTCTATATGGGAGTGCGATATAAATGAAAAATAGCTTGAAGGAATTTACTGTTTGATGAAGAAAATTACAAACAGGTATGTCTTTGCTGGGCTTTGTTAATGCAATCTGGAAACTACAAAGTCAGTGCCTTACTAGAAGGTTGTAATAGAAAACCAAAATAAAATTTAGAAAGATCAGGCATTAGGACAAAGCATTCAACCATGTCAGTGTGTTACAAGTTTGATTTTGTCTGAGCAGCCAGTGAAGATTTCGTTCTTAAAAAGAAGGAGGGAACTGTGGGAAAAGAATTCTGATTCTTGTTAACATGATACAGAAAATATTCAAAACACCTAAAATGTCACACATGGCAGTTTTGCAGTTTGCGTCAAGGACTCAATCCTTCATTTTGTTTACAGTGTCACATGCAATACCTTGCTTAGCTTCCAACTCCTCCTGTGTAAGTTGAGGCTTTTTCTCTTCAGGAGCAGTACAAGGAGTGATAATTGCTGGAGTATGGTTTGACGCACTGTTAGCACTCTCTTGGCCTTCCTTTCCCTCCTCTTCCTCCTCATCACTGTCATCATCTAATTTAACACGGTTTTTCTCCAAAGGAAGAAGATCGTTTTCTTTGGCCTTGATTGCAAAGCTTATTGGAGCAAAGGATGCTGTGAATGAATGGGTAAGATTTGACACATCATTAGACTACAGTCGAAGGCAGGTTCAATTTCCTGACTTCACCCATTATTCCTGCAGACTACACCACAAAAAAAGGAACTTGTATCATCCGACTATGCTAATTATTTTGGTGAAAATGTCAACGTAATCCTTTTTTTCTCTCTTTCTGTGTTTCTAAACAAACATTAGAAACTTCATTTGCTGTGTAAAGATATATTAAAAATACAGCATTAATCTCCAACTCATTTATCCAAAATGACAGTTCTAATAAAAAAGAATGGAACAATGGAATTTCTCCCTACCTAGTTCCATATGGTCTGCTGCAATACTTACCTTCTTCAGGATGCCTTTTGCATATATGTCCTATGAGACTGCAATTAGGGAAATTTACATACAGTAATTAAATTACATACTAAGGTTTATAAAAGATAAGCTTTGATTCTGGTAATCCTGGGGTAACGATATATGCTCAGAAACAAAAAACTAGAATTCCAAGATAAGAGGTAAGAGTGATTTCCAACCTTTTCATAGAAAAAATATCTAGTATGGATGTTATGTGTGTCTTGGAGGCAAGTACTGTATTTAGGTTATAATAGAATGGGGTATGTACCATATTAAAAGAAATGAAAATAAGTTTGTAGGAATCAGATTGCCATGAAATGACTCATTGGTTATATTCCATTATGTAAATTTGAGCAGATTATTACTATTAAAGTACAGGCTCCAGTTTGCCACTTAATAGTAGCAGAACAGAAACAATATATATTTCTTGGTGTACACTGCATCTCTTAATAAGGCATCTTTGAAGGCAGGGAAGATCGTTCCTTCCCCAGGGAAGCTACTCAGGCTGCCTAGAGAAGAAACTGCAGAGTCTGGACAGTCACACAGGCACAGCAACGAGCCCAGTGTCTGCTGGTTGTGGAGGAAATGGGATCACAGTGAGAAGCAGAAAGAGAGAATTCAAGGAACCACAGGGAGAAGATAAACTTATTAGTAACTAAGCCACTAAGGTGGCAGGCAGGAAGTTTCCATCCACGGAAGCCCAGTTAAAGAGTGCTTTTTCTGTTTAGTAGTTTTTGGTTTTTTTTTTCTCAGTGGCTTTCAGTTCTAGTTAAAAGATGCACTTTTTAAAGTTTCACTGAAAATAAGAATTTGTAACACATCTTTTGCTGACAGTAATTTCTAATAAATCAGCTCCCAGATATAAACAATCATTTATCCAACTCAGGATACTAATAGTGTGCTAGCTGGCTTTGAGTGGCTTCCAGAGAGATCTTCCCATTCTGTCCCTCTGCCGCTATGAGTGCAAGATTAAAAACATTTCATTTAGACATGAAAGGGGTCTTTTCTTCTAGCCTGACTCATGTCCAACACAGCAAGAATGAGCAACATGCCTAGAGTACTTCCTCCACACGTATTCTTTCAAATAAGGCCACTGCTTTTCTTCAGAATGAAAGGTTTCTCTCTTGCACAAAGCTTGTAACTGTCAAGTTGAAAATGACAAAAATAAGATTTTACCGGCACCACCGATGAAAACCTTCAACTTCGCACATAACTGAAGTAAAACAATTTATTGTGTCAGACCATAAATACCTGATAGTCTGATAAGAAATATGAAAGCAATCAAATTACTTAATGCAGATATTTTTGACGCCTTCAGTGAAAATATATTTTTTGCATTATTATTTTCTCTACTTTCCGGCCTTTTTTTAGTTTATGCATATTTTATCAAATATTTCCATGCCAAATAAATCATGTTACCGTACCTTTCACCAGTTTACCATCACTGACAGCTTTAGGAGGAGGAACATCCTTTTTAGTTCCTGGAACTCCCTTAGCACTTGGCTCAGATGCATCTTCAGGTGCATGTTCATCTGCAAATTGAGTCTCACTCGGTGTATCAATGGCAGTGTCTGCTGGAACATCTTCAGAGGAAGATACTCCCTTTTCAAAAGAAATGAGCAGAATTACTAACAGGATACTTATGAAATCATTAATGCAATGTCTGTGGAGCTGCAATTTTGTCAGCCATTTCAAAAATCACATCACCAGCTGATCACACAACAGCTAATTTTATATCACTCAGCATTCATGACCATAATTCTGCCTCATGTAAACCCACAGTCCATAAAACCTACAGACCTACTGTAAGAACATGTTGTTATTTTACGGCAAAGAAAATGTTCTTCAGCTGATACACTTTTGCCAAAAACTGCTTTAAAATTATATTTTTAAAATTAGAGCCTAAAAGCACGTACTTTTTTTATATATTTATTTGGGTCTTGATTTCTAGGGTTCCAAACCAAATCCATAAAGGCAATTCCTAGGGAGAAGTTGAAAGCTTACGACACTTTTTCCTCATGTACAACTGCATGTAAATTCTTTGCAGAATCAGATTTCACAGGAATCAACACAGGTTAATGTTTGATTTGTTCCAACATTCTGCTGAAGAACACTGGGCCTAGCAATGCTTCTTGATAGAACAGATGTGCTGAGATTTTCAAGGAAGTAAAAGAATTACTGGTTCTACCATGACAGGACTGAATCATTCAGCATGATCTCTGAACTCACAGCAAAAAATTTCAAGAAGGATATCACAGAACATTCAAAGTATTTACATGGTGAGCCATGTGATAACATGAAGTCATTTAACATAGTCTGCTAAGAGTTTGGCTGCTCTGGCTGCTGCTAAGCATATGTGACGTTGAAACTGAGGCACTGAGCATATCTTCCCTGCAGCCATTCCCTGACCAACAGAACTGATTTCTGAAAGTCCTCAAAGGGGAAAAGCACAATGAAATCAAGCACTTCATCCTGTATTTACTGAAGTCAGTAGTACAGTTTCTTATTAATTTTAATGGCCAAAAGGAAAAGCAGCAGTTGCATTAGTTGCCTATACATATATTACTAGAGCATAAAGATAATATCAAAATCATTATTTTAAAAAATTGAAGAGAATGGCATTATCTACAAAGCCATGCAGTACAAAAATATGCATTGCTACACTTGACCTCAAGGGACTTAAATCTGTTTCAGTTCCTTTTTAGCTGTACTCATTTGAACATTTAAAATGAATCCTTTATTATTATGCTCCAGTTAGTGTACAGTTTCCCCCCAACTGTATGTTAACAAGTCCTTATTAATTATGTAAGTATTATGAATGCAACCCACTGGTTTGCAAATAAAACATTCTACAACAGTCAGCATTGTGGCACAGGACAATTTTGGTTGTAATTTATCAGCTGAGTAAGATCATATTTACCACAGCTTATCTTTAAAAATAGTGTTTTCAAAACATTTTTTCACTATTAAAACAAAACATCAGACACAAGTGTTCCAAACAGCAACTATTATTGAATTTCTTCATTTTCCACAAAGCAATTCCGAGGAGTTTACCCACAGGCCTACCTTCTTCAGTTTAAGGCTCCCCAATCTAAGCCTTGAGATGACAAATGACATAGGGCCTAAAAAAAAAATAGCTCTTTCCCATGAAAAGTTAACATCAGATAATGTAGTTCTGATATTATTTGCAATTTTCTTTTCAGTAAGAGAACAATCTAATTAGCTAACATGAGAATAGTTAAAAACATGGATGCCAAGTCTGGCTACCACTTCCTAGTAACATGGACTAAAAGAAGCAAAGCAAGTAGGAAACTGCTGTGAGATTCTGAAGCTCCAGTATTGTTGCAGTCATGACTGGACTCTAACAAAACCTCCCTCAGAAAAAAGCATGTCAGAAAGCTCCTCCAGCCTCTGTGCTACTGTTGTACAAAGAAGGACGAGGCATATGGGAAGGTATGGTGTTAAAAGCCATAGCTAACCTTTCTGACAGCACAACACTAATCACAATCCTACAAAGCTCTAAACCTACACAAAAGCACAGATTCCCTCGTATAGAAAGCCAGAAGATTTTCAGGTTGTCATTTTATATTACAGCCACAGTGGAGTGGCTTATAGTAAAAAGTAAGAATTAAATATCACACCATCTCACAGATCCATAGTTTAATGCTGTACAAAACTAAAAAAAACAACAAAAAAAGCATTCACATCCTTTGCTGATCAATTTCTCCCTAATTCAGTGTTCCGTTTTTAAAATGTCTCACAGTAACACAACTGGTAAGTTTTTATAACATTTACTGCATTTTTAATGGAAGTTTATACAAACATACACGTACCTGGCAGTTGTCACCGCTCTCTTTTTGAAGGAAGAATTGTTTTTTAAATTCATAATAAGCATTATACTGGTGCCAGGGTTGCAGGAATTCAAACCTGTTAAAAGAAAACTGAATATGTGAAGATGCACATGAACACAGCTAATACTAACAATCCCTTATCATCTAGTCTTCTTCTCTAGCAAATTGAATGTTATTTGATATTTGGAAGCACTCTTACTTAAGCCTGAACTTCAGAGGATACACATTCAGAGCATGTTTACTAGAGACATTTTTGACAGGTTGGTTGTTTTGATAATTTGAGCCATAATGCTTTCCCATTGCCATTAAGTAGGTCCCTAAATTTCAGTTACACAAACAAACAATAGTACTTCTCAAAACCTACATGTCCTGTAATTTAATATCTTAAAAAAATTAAAACCTTAACTTTTGAAATAGCAGTTTAAATAACATTTTCTCTTACCTGAGATCATTCTTGGCACGAACACTAGTTTCAAATTTTACCCCATTCCTAGCAACATACTCAGCTAGCTTGTCAATGACAGGTTGGATATCTGGAGGTGGAGGTATAATGGCAACCACTGGAGCAATTGTGCTGAAAACATCAAGAGTAAATGGTTTTTGAAAGAGAACATAAAAATCTTTCACTCTTGTTTTTAAAAAAAATATATATATATAGAAAACAAACAAAAAATCAAACCAAAACCCCAAAAACAAACACACAAAAAATACAGGTTTGTCCTCTGTGTTCACCAAGCAGTTAAGATAGCTTGATTCAATAACAGAACCCTTACTAAACACTCCCTATGGAAGTGCAGGAACAAGACTCCCCAGTCAACAAGCAAATCTGCCTGAGGTACCTTGTAGATGTTGTGGTGGAAGTCAACCCAGCGGTGCTGTCCGCGGTGTCTGGGGGAGGTGGGGGGGTGGTACCAGGAGGGGGAGGAACCGTGGCCACACCGGCAGTGCTGGACACTGTCACCCCTGCGGGCAGGGCGTTGTAGTAGGCAGCAACGTCGATTCCCGGAGGGGGAGGCGCCAGGCAGTAAGTTCCATCGGGGAGCATGTAGTAGCTGTAATACATGGCTGCCACAGTTGCTACAAAAAGACACATTTAAGAACAAACAAACTTCTAATTAGAAGAAAGCCATCCAATGCAATACATTATTATATCAATACAAACACATTGAGAATCCAGATTCATATAACACGCTAGGAAATGGCATCTCATTTCTTGTGTAAAAAAAAAAACAACAAGCCGAAAGCAATAAAGGAAAGGCTCATATTAACAGATTTAGGATGAGTAAGAAATATGTAGACTAAGGGAAAGAATGCAAATGTACTGAAGGTCATAGGTGTGAATAAAGAAGTGAACTAGAACAGACATATTTAAAAAGGAGCTAGTATGAAACTACACTTCCTAATCTAATTCACCTCTGGCAATTTAACTCCGTTAAAACTATGTTTTCATTAAGAAAGAAATGTGCATATATTCAAAATCAGCATTAACAAACCACTAGAACCACTATATGCATATTAAACCCCTATATTACTATATACAGACACACACCTACTTAAACCTCAAAAAAGAAGACAGGTTTTGCAAATCAACAGCAACATAATGAACCATACATTTGAACACGTTTTCCACACTAAAGGCTTCTCTGATTCTAAATATTTCTTGAGAGTGCAAAGGCCTATTATGTCTTTCTATCTTTCTTTAAGGACAGTATTTTATAATGTTCCAATTAGCTTAATAGATTTACAAGAAATATCCACCATATAAGTGTTTTCTGCAGAAAGACTATGTATAAACAGAGAATATTAATGTAAAATATTTCAAATTAATTACAGTAAGAGTTTGCATTTCTGGAAGCAAGGTTTAATCAATGCATTAAATTACAATGAATTATTCTCTTAAAAGTTTCATAAACATTCCCATGTGGCAGTATTTACTTTCTTCAAACAGTAAGTTGTCTGTAACAAGAACAGAATAAAGTTCTGTTAAGTTTTAAAAGCAGAGAGAGGAGTGGCAAACTGACCTTGTTTTGGTACTAAATTATAATCTCCCAGCTTCTATCACATACATTCATGGTCAAGCCTGACACAAAAGTAATCAAAAAACTTACTAGCTCTATTCTATGGAAATACTTATCCTGATGTTAGTCTTTCTTGAAATAACAAGTGATTTTCAGTTTCTTCACAGAAATCTTATATCAGTTTTATCAAGATTCCCTTATGGTACAGTTTTAAACACAAATTACTTCCATGCATATTTCTGCCCACATATTACACTGACAACACTGTAATCCTTTGGGGATTCTGAACCTATAATGCATAAAAGTCAATTCAGATTATTATGGTGATAACTGATCTGCAGCAACATTACTGAAAAACCAAGAACTCAATCAGCACCACCTTGAAGTGACATTACTCACTACTTACAAATGTATAATAACATGAAACCCTACTGTAGCAAAGGCTTCACTAAAAATTTTCTTGTATCTCAGTAGTGCTACATGGTCAGTTCCATAAATGAAAGGGTAAGTTGCATTTCTATATTTAAGGAATCAAGGACTTTCAGAATTCTGAAAGCTGAAAAGAATTAAGAGGTACAGAAATTCATTTAAGCTTGACTTTACGTTTTCGAGTATCAGAATTTACAAAACCCGCAGAAACAAAATAATATAAGAATAAGGGTATTGTGCTAAACTCACTCACAGACTGGAGACTCGGCCTCCTGCCTGTCTACCCCCTCCACCCCATTCCTGCTTTTCCTAAGCAGCAATTCAACAGACCTTCAAAGACTCAGGAGATTACAAACGAATAAATACACAGGATGAAGCATGAAGCCAACATATTCTCTACCCACCAGCATCCACAGACAATTCATCAAAACACACCACCAGCTGCCTCCTCACCAAGCACTTACAATCAGAGGAATATTCTGCCTGTGATGTCTGCACAGCTGCCCCGTCTGTTGACTGTGGTGCAGACGAATTATTATCTGATTGTGCTTTGCGCACCAGTGCTGCAAGGGGGTGATCAGGGTCTACTACCTTCAAAGGCTGAAAATATTTTGAAAATAGAAAAAAAATATTAAAATTGGAAGTACATATTTGAAGAACACTAGCATCAACATACTTGGGAAAGCCAATTTATCTATGTTAATAGACATCGATAATTCTGTGCAAACACTAAAGTTACTGTTTTTGTAGCTCTCACATCAGAATCTATATATCTGAAAACTAGTGAAAAATAAGACAAAAACCACTTTCATGTAAACAGAAATTAATGACAAAAAAAAAGTGGTTATTACTGTTAGCCAATGACTGCCACGGCTGGGATAAGGCAGAGAACCAGCCTTGTCAAAATATCAGACAGCACCACAGCTGTTCCTCTGAAAGCCTCAAATACGTAGAGCCATTTGTCTCTCCCATTATTCCATCACTGCTCAGTCTAAGAAAATAAAACAACTAACACATCTAGCAAAATTTACATTTAATGAGTAGTAAATTCTGATGAAATATTATTTGCTGGAACTGTTATTTCACGTCAACATTTCATCTACTAAAATCTAAGAAAAGAATTTCTCTCTCAGCTTATATATAGAAGGCATTAAATACCTTAATCTCTTTGCTTCAACATAGGTTCTGTAAGATAAATCCTTGAATGGTGCCCTCAGTACCAGAAGGCATAAGTAACAGAAATATAATTCCTTGGAAATGAAAAAATAACAATTTGTGTACTACAAAAAAGGTAACTCGAAAGTTTACCAAAAGACACTTAAATTACAGTCTGAAAAGAAACCCAGACCAGTGAATAAAAGACCTGAGCACTTGCATATTACAATTTTTGTGTCCATGAATCAGGTGTTTTCAAGATAAAAAGGCAATTTTAATAGTGTCAAGTACCTTCATGAGCTCTTCAAGCCTACTGCATTTTTTAGATGCAAAAAGACTTGGATGAAGATAATTTCCGTCATCGTCATCATCATCATCGTCATCTTCCTCAGATTTGACTCTTGAGTCTAAATAAAAGCAATGTCTGAATTTTATTTGGGTTTCCTATGATTTTGCTTTGGGAATGATGATACAGAACAAGCATGAACTCTTAGGAAAGCATCATTCGTATAAATCATTTTAGTCACAAAAGCATAGGTTCAAGATACTGCTCAACATCAATAAAACTAAACCATGAATGGACAGATCAACCTCCTGTTGGATTTGAGCTATATGACTGTTTGTAAAACTTCCACATCATAGCAGCTCCTGTTCCATTGCCACTTTCATAGCAGCTGAAAGTTTCCACAAACAATTAAAAAAAAAAAAATCTCCAATTTAAGCAAAATTTTGAATCATCACATCAATCTCAGCCACAGTGGAATCCCAGAAAAACATGGCTATTTTAACACAAAGACCAGTGTGTGTTTTGCTGATTCCCATCCCGAAGCCACCATTTGCCAGGGAACAACTCACGTTTTTTCTCGTCCGCTTTACTTTCCGAGGGAGCTGCATAGCGTCCTTCTTTCATGGCCTTCTGGATGAACTTGTAGTAGGGATTGAGGTAGTGATCAAAGCGCAAAAAGTCAAACTGGGAGTTGCGTGCTTGCTTGGCTTTCAGCATGATCTCAAACTGGGCTCCCTGCTTGCACACAAAGTTTGCAGTTCGCTCAATGATCGCATGCATTTTTGCCGTTGGTGGCTGTGGGAGTAAAACAACAATTTATATTTTCAAAAGCAGCTTGTATACAGTGTGTTAGAATTCCAAAGAGAATCAGAAAGAACAGTAGTTCTCTGTCCTTGGCTTTCTTTAGCAACTTAAGTTTCATAATCACTTAAAACTAGTGAAAGCACATCAGCCCTAAAAAATAACCAAAACAGTCCCAAATCTTCCTGAGGTGCCCATTCAGCTCCTTTTGCAAGATCCTCTTCTTCTACCAGCCTAGCTGTTTCTGCATTGAACACCAAAATGAAGAGGGTAACAGATCCTGCATGACCTTGGTGTTACAATATCTCAAGGTGCTCTGAAGACTCAATATGCATGGTTTCCTTCCCAAAAGCTGTCCTTAATTCTGTTATCTCTGAACGTGCAAATATTGTTCCCTAACTAGAAATTTCTTCCTTCATATTTGCTTGGGAAGAACATGTTGCCTCTCAAGACCAACATACAAACTACAATTTCCATGTCCATTCCCTTGAAGAGTCATTGAACACTTCAGCAATAAAGTAAAAGATAAAATTAATAAAGTTCAGCAGCATCTATGCATTTTCACACCAGAAATCCCTAGGGAACAGTGCAATATCAAACCCAAGATGTGAAGAGAAAAAGAGTACAGTTAAAGAACGAATGAACTTCATTATTCACTGCTTTTAATTTCATACTCAGCTGTTTTGTCTTGTGGTCAGTACACTATAAAAACACATGATTTGTGAGCCTATAGAGACTGAAGTGTCACATCAATGATTTGGCTTAGCTTTGCATTTTTACTGCATAGATACACAGCTATATTGCAAACCTCAAAAAAACGTTTCTGAAAAGATTGGAAGCACTTGAGGAAGTGGTGCTCCACATAGGGAAAAAAGTCTGAGTATTATCAAACAGCCCAATTTTAAAAGCTGTTTTCTGCCAATTAGATCCTTTACCAGGACATGTTGGATATGGAAAATAATTAGTTGTTTCAAATTTTATTTGTCCTTCTAAAATCCCAGCAAAAATTATTTTAATGAGAGGCAACGAGGTTCTTAACAAACTGATAACATTTTGTGCATTATTAGTTTCACATCATGTATCAAGTTTTTCTATCTCTCCTCACAAGTTATTAAGCGAAAAATTCCTCTAACAGCCACAGACTTCTTAAAGAGCCCTAGTGAAGAACAATCATCTTTAAGCAGTGGAAGACCTTTGGCCTGCTTGTCACAGTCCTTCTATTCTAAGTTCCAGAATAATACTACTGCTGCAATTGGAGCTGCCATACACTGAACTTTCCATAGGTCTGGACTTTTTTTTTTTTTTTTTTTGCTGCCTGACTTGTCTTCATCAAATATTTCCACTTTGCATTGATCTGTATTACAGGAAATACAAAACATCTGTCTTTATTGAACTGTGCCTTGCAGACTGGGAGCAAAGTCTCCACGTTAGCAAGCTGATTCTCAAATTTCTTAAATTTAAACAGAATAAACATCTTCCATGGTAATGCTGAATGACTTTAATAGAACAGCAACAACAAATCAAGGCTTACAAAACAAACTCTCACAATTCCCAATCCAAGGTTAAGTATCCATTGCTTTCAGAGCTGCTGTCTAGACATTTTGATGTTTGTTGGATTTTTTTTTTTTTATCAAAACCAAATACACTACATTTGCTTTCTGTTTGTGTGATTATTCTGGAGTTCAACAGCTGACTGAGAAATTACTTCAGTAAACCCCACAGTACACCATGCAACATACATAGGGAATACAGCCTAAATTTCAGAACAAAACTGAAGCCAAGCATCTAAACCAACAATCTTTCACCAGCAGTAACCTTTTGGAAACAGGATCAAAATGCAAAATAAGAAGCTTTTCTCTGAAAACTCAAGGTACTTTAAACAAAAGCTAATGAAGAAGAAAAACAGTTACACAAATACTCTGTGCTCACCATTACTTAATCTATTAACAGACTGTTCTGAATCTTCACTGGCCAAGGTTATCAAGTTGAGAATATCAAGTTGAGCCCACATCTAAATTAACACTTTCATGACCACAGTTATAGAAGAAACAATATAATCTGATTTTCCAGCATCTTTTATGAAACTTGAAATATACTGAAAACCCTTATATAGTTAGACCTGTAGTCAAGAAGGTGTCTATCAGCTCCCTTCAAGAAAAATACACAAGTCCAATTAAGTCTACAGAACACTTTGCAAATTCTAGCAACATCACACAGAGAAAGAAGCTTCTATGTACTAATGCTTTCAAGGTATTTCAGACTTTGTTTGTTAAAGATAAATTATTGTTTTTCTCCTTGAATATGCTAGTTTTATATACAGCATTAACACTTGATCAGTTCCTATCCCTTTCAGATTGGGACTCAATTAAAAAGATTCTAGAAAAGAATTCTTGAACAGAAGCAGACTTTTGGTTTAATGGTCCTTTATGTTTGGAATGTTGAACCTAACATCTCAGCATTTATCCATTCCAAGAAAAACTGCCTTTTCTCTGCATTAGCTAAAATACTATCACAAGTGATACCAAATACACTTATCATAAGCACAGCAATCATTTCAGTGTGAAAAAGAAGATTCAAGGGTGTTCATAGAACTCAAGAGTTCAAGGCAGAATAACTGAAATTAAGTTACTATTTTAGAATAATTTAAAATGTACCACACTAAAGTTAATGGAAAAAAACCTAACCCAACCACCAAACAGAACACTTTCAACTGCTCAAAAGCTGACAGAAGTGTAGGCTGCATTACATGTACACATACCAGTTCCACATCAGAAGGTACATTCAGTCCTGGAGGGGCAACAAAAGGTTCTTCATTTTCCTCTGTATTTTCTGTCTGAGCTGTTTCTACAAGAAATGACAGATTGAAGTATTTAGGAAAAAAAACAAAGTACAAAAATGTTAAAAAGAAAACTGAAATAAAGTATTTCTAAAAGGATATGTAATCAAGGAATTTATCAAATGCAGCTATATAAACGGCATTTATACCGAGGTCATTTAAATATGGTTAAAAAAAATAATTTGTATTACATTCCATTATTTGCTATAGCAGAAACGTTCCTCTGAAAATACTTTGCTTTACAGATTTTTATAATAATTGAAGTAAATAGTTTACTTTTTAAAGTAACTTATAGTATTATCTATTCTATTAGCCTTAAGAGAAATTGTGTTCCCCTTTTCCCCAGACAGATTAGAAGGCACCAAGTGCAGGAACACCTGACCACAGGAGCTGTGGAAACAGCAGAACAACCTCACCACGAGCGAGATGCTGCAGTGATCACTGAGGACAAACCATGCAACAAAGGGAATTCACTTGTTTGGTTACTTTCTGGTGGGTTAGTTTTCGTTTGTTTTGTTTTTTTGTTTTTTTTTTAATGAATTCAAATGGTTTAACTCCACAAAGATACAGAGAAATTTTAGCAGCAAAGAAAGAAGGAAAGAGCAGCAGAAGAAGAATACACTGTTTCTTTTGGCAGCAGCTCCAGCTAACAGTATTTGGTTATAGAGTCTTAAACAAATGAATTAAACTCCAGAAAAGACAATCAATTCCTTACACAGTCTCTCAGACACAGTAAAAAACACTAAATAAGTTTTAGCACCTAAAATGATCTTGCATTGCAACACAACAACTTGGGGGAAAAAAAAGGACATTTCATACCACAATAACCCACCAAGATGTAGTTAGGCAACCCAAATGTTAATTGAACGATCCTCAATTTACTAAGACACAGTTCAACAAACATTTGAAACCTTCCTTAAGAATGTATGATAAAAATATTAAGTTATTGGAATTATAGATGAGAATATGACAACTGAATTCTGTATTTTTTAGGACATGGAGCAGGGCACATTATGCTGAAGACAGACTCATTTATAATAATTAAGATGACAAAATCTAAGCTTAAAAATGTACGTTCTTATTAATTACTATTTTATGCTTACAATGATATTTTCCATCTTGATTGAGAAACACAGTGTTAGGAGACAGCCAATGCAAGGAATTACTATTTTTTTCTGAATAAGAATCTGCATGACAGCAGAATTAAATTCCCTGAGTACTTCAGTACTGACAGTGCTAGAGCAGGAAAACATTTTTAAGCTCACCAAGAACAATGTCTGCAAAAACTCAGTGACAGAGTCCCACAAAGACCTTGGTGAAACACTTTCAGACCTTTTAACTGCACTTTAATAGCATATATATTTTAAACACTCAACTGCAAGATAGAGAAATGCTACGTCCTCCCTCTCAGTTAACCCTTGTTATTTTTACTCCTCACCTCTTTGTTTTGCAGGTTGATGCTCCTCCTCTTCAGTGGGTTCTGAAGGGTCATAATAATCACTGCCATAACGGAACCCCACTGCATTATAGGTACCATCCTCTGCCAAAGCTTCACTGAGTCTTTTATATTCCTCCTCTTGAACAAAAAATCCAATTACCAACATTAGAATGTATTCAGAAGCTAATTTATTAAAAAAGAAGAAGTAATATTTCTTACTTTAGTTTTTAAATAAGTAGATTTCTCCTGATCATTTTAGCTTTCATTAAAAACTGAACAGAAAAACACAGCATGTACACACGCTGACCATTTATTTCTTCTTGAAGAGATACAAGCTGTGGATTAAGACATTATAATGCAATTATGTGCATAAAAGCACAGAATTTCCTTTAAACAACACTAAAAATGAAGCAGAATGTGTTTATTTTGGGGGGGTCTGAAATCCCAGTCTGCCCTCAGAATCTGGGCAATTTCTGTGTGGATCTACAGTTAAACTATCCTGAGGTCCTCTCACATACGCAAAGCCTCCCGCTTTTCGAATCCACTGGGTACTGTCAAGATAACATCAGAAAAAGAGAGTATAAAATTAGGAGTAAATTTAGTTTCATAGTAATTTATTTAAACGTGCTTTCTTAATAACCATGTTATTCCTTGAGCAATACCTTGCCTTGCCTCCTCCTCAAGCAAGTCCGTATGCAAGGCTAAATACCTCTCTTCATCACAGAGGGCTTCTATTCTAGCCTCCTCTTCGGACAACTGATAATCTCTGTTCCAGGTGGAATATTCAGCATCATATTCAGAAAGGTCATGCAGGTGACCACGCCCATCATACCTGCAGGATGAAACAGCTGGTCAATGCAAAGAACTTAGGGCTTGGGTTTATGTGACTACTTAAATACTTACCCAATAAAAACGAAAAAAAAAATACTTATATGTTAATGCATACTCCCTTTTAGAAGTTACAATTAATTTTGCTAATCATTTGTCACCAACTATCGAAAATTTGTTTAATAGTCTAAATTCCTCTCAAAGAAACTAATAAATATTACAATTAAAGGCAAAGGTATCCTTTAATAGTTTAAGTGGGATCCATTTCCTTAACAGCTCTTACCGTACGTGCTTCAACCAACCAATCAATGTCACTTGCAAAATACGTTTTTCTGGAAAGTCAAATAGCTTACATTCACACAAACCCGAGTACATAAATACCTATCCGTAAGAACCAAACGGTCGAAATTTCCTCGCTTCTTTCTGCTAGTCCCGAACTCTCAGGAGAAATCTTCACCATAGAAACTTGCGTCCATTGGAGGTAAAATCATGGCTAGGCTCGGCCCCTAGCCATTTGGCTGAGGAAATAAGTTCTGGGTTATGTGATAGAGAGACACACATACATAGGAACAGTAACATAAACATGCAATTTAAGGAGGTTCACCGCAAAATCGGCAAAGATCAATGATGTACAGTTCCTTTCTACTAAGAAATCACTTTATTTGCAGGAAAAGCACTGCATTGGGACAATGTTTATGCATCAGTAAGAGAAACTGATTGGAAAGTAAAGTGACAGTAAACTCGACTCCGCTGAGGTGTCTTCCCACACACAACTCTTGACTTGTGCCAACTTGCTAGACCAAAAACAAAGAAAGTAAATATTCTCATAGCAAAAAGCAAATGAAACATAGGTCTGGTTAATCAAGCTCTGTCCACAGGCAAACTTGAGCCCAAGTCTTCTCATAGCAATATGCTTTTCTCAAAATGGTGAAAATGAAGACTTCCTGCTGCTGGAGATAAAAGGAATCTACGCTTCGGAAGGAGTTCATAAGATTAGCAATTGCAAGCTGCCTTAACTCACAAATGTACATTATTTTGTATTTCAGTATGTGTGTACAGACATGCACATACTTAGTGTTTGCTCCCTACAATTTCTGTAACACCTGTGAACGGGGCTCTGCTGCACAGCCCCCAAAAACAGCCTCTACCTACAAATGAGATCAGTCATAGAAATGATTTGGATTAGAAGTGTGCAACACAACACTTCAATTGCTGTGTAAGTGAGAAATGAAACATAGCTACAAATATTTGTGGCTGTTTTGTCCTGCCTTCGTGTCTACACCAATTTAACAAATCTATTTCAATGATAACCATCATTAATGGTGTAAGCACCAAAACAGTGCAAGGGCATTTCTTTTTCCTCCAGTCCTATGGAAGGAAATGAAAAGACCTTCCCTTACTGACATTTTTCCAAGACAAATACAGCTTTTAAGTCAAAATAAGAAAATCCTGTCCAGCACCAAAGCAATGATGAAACTGAGGGAACAAATATCTACAGTATGTTATGTGACCCTTCTCAAACCAAAATCCTTCCATCTTTCCCACAGAGGTTTTCAGGGTCAGCCACAACTCTTAAGTTATTCTTTCAGTGCTCCACTCAAACATAACCAATCTGATCTCTTATCTTCCCTCTGTCCAACAAAATACTCAGCCCTTTCTGAATGAATTTATTTCCAAATCCCACCCTGCAGTGCTGAAACAACTCAAGAGACCAGAAGGAACATCAAAGCAGATTCTGTTACTCTCTGTGGCCACAAACCTGGACCTACAGCATAACAACCAAAAGAAGTCAGCCCTGACATAAAATTTCAAGAGCAAGCACCCAAAATCAAACCCATTCTGTCTAATACAGTAAATCACGGCACCAGGAAAAGTAAAGAGGCCAAGAACTGCTTTTGGGGTGCCCCATCAACAGCCTGCAGCCAGATTATATAGGAGAATAGAAAATCCCCATTTCCTTTAAGGTGGATAAACACCTTTGCACTCCCCACACTGCCCCCTTCTCACCTACAGAACATACAATGTGCCTAACAAGTACTCCCACACAATCAGGCTCCCTTGGATTGCAAGTGAAGAAAGAGGATGTTTGTGGTTTGCACTGAAAAAGAACAGATCACTCCCACTCTCCACCCTGCCGACCCTGCCTTGACAAGTGGAGCAGAAAGACCCATCAGACGCTGACTGCCAGGAGAGGAACCTCCCAGCGCTGCCAGAGCGGGAAACGCCGAGTTCCCGCAGGCGGGGGGAGGCCCTGCAGCGTTACCAGAGCACCCTCGGAGCGCTGTGCCGGGACGAGCCGCCTCCAGCCCCGCCAAGGAAGGTCCCGAGGCGCCTGCCAGAGCGAGCCCTCTGCTCAACCCCCGCCCTCACTGCCCACAGCACAAGGAGGGGAACAGAAAGAGGCTATCACAGGAGATCTCGCAGCACAGTCTGGGGGTTGTGTTACACCGACCTATCGATCATGATCTTGGGGTCTCCCATCCAAGGAATAAGGTGTCGCCCCTGCTCCTGGTACTGAGCCTTCTCATCATCCCGAAACAGCTTGCAGGCATAGCCGAACACCAGCAGCTCCACACGGCTACTCCCGCCTCCACCTCCACCTCCTCCGGGGGGCCCAGGCACCGTTCCCCCGCCTGACAACAACATTAGGGGCGGCGGGCCTGCTTCTTCTGCAGTCCGTCGAGACCCTCCGAGCCCTCCGTACATCACCGGAGGGCGCAGTGAGGCGGAGGTAGCTCGCAGGAGCACCGACTGTCCGAGCTGCGAGTCCCCGCACGGCCAGGCCCGTGCTAAAGCCCCCGGCCCCAGAGCACCACAGCCGCCATCACCCGAAACAAAATGGCGAAGTTTCCGGTTCCGCTGGCGCCGCAGGTGCCGGGACGGGCTGGCTTTTGGCCCAAGCAGATTCGAGTCAAGTTCCAGCAGCCCGAGGGTTAAATCCAAGCATAACACGACTCCGGTACCGGCGCGGACACCGCGCGTTCGGTGGCAGCGGCCGAGGCCCGGCGGGGCGGTGGAGCCACGGGCGCGGCCGTGACGAAAGTGCGGCAGGGCGGAGTGGCGTGGCCAGACGCCCGGAGAGGCCTGACGTGGGGCGGGGAGCAGCCTTTGAGGAGCGTCCCTGCCGGCCGAAACGAGCCCGGGGAGCGGGGAAACAAACCCGAGACGTGGGCCCGCCTCTGCCGGTGCCCGCCACGCTGCCTTGGGGGCTGAGGGGCCTGAGCGCAGCGCACGGAGGTGCGGCGCAAAGCGGGACCAGGGGAAAGCCTGGGAGCCAGGGTGGCATCACAGAATCAGCTGGGTTGGGAAAAGTCCTCTGGGAGCGCGGAGCCCAATCTATGACCGAACACCACCTTGTCAGCCAGACCAGGGCACCGAGTGCCACGTCCAGTCTTCCCTTGAAGGGGGAAAGGGAGGACCCGGGGCACTGATTAAACATTTTCGAAGAAAGTTTATAAACCAGAGAATTTTTTGCTGAGATTGTGTGATCTGGGCTGAAATTTTCAATGTTGTATACTTCGGGATTATTACATTCACCACTCTTCAAGAAGTATGAAGAAACATGTTGTTTTGCATATTTTTAAATTAAATTCTGTAAGGAAACACATGATGTTTTGTGATTCACAGTGGGAATTATTCCATATCCTTAGATTCTGAGTGCCCATGGATGCTGGCAGAGCTGCTTGAATGTGTGAAAAACGCTTGGCATTATCATACAGAAAGGGCTAAAATATGTAAAATAGTGAGGGAAGAGATGCAGGAGCACTGGAAGAAAGGTGGATAGTTTATATCAGGATTTAGAAATACTTCCTACTATGTGAACTTACCAAAGGAGACCAAGTGTACAGGTGGGAACACACTTGATCATTGTGGAACAATTTAATACCAGCTGGAAAACACTTGGAGTAAAAAAATAAAAGAGAAGGAGAAAAACATAAATTGAATAAAACAATAAAAAAGTTTTTGATGGGGAGTATATGAAAGCAATGTTTGGTGATGATTTTGTGACTTCCCAAAGTCCTCTGGTAATGTAAATGATTGAAGAGGAAGATAGCACAGCACAAAAAGTGCTCTGTGCAGTAGAAGTGGCAGCATCACAAGATAACTTCGGGCCATTTTCCTGGGATATCAGCACTTGAGACAAGGACATGTACAGTGCATAAGTCAGATAAAAGACAAAAAATGGAAGACTTAGTTTAAAAAATGTAATTACAAGAAGAGGGAGGGAGTATTTTATCCAGTAAGGCATTTTCCAGACAGCTGAACCATTTCTAGAAGAACCCAGAGGCAACCAGAACATCCAGGAACAATAAAGCACCAGGTGTTGATAAGGTTCCCACTGAATTATTAAGAACAGAAGGGGATAATGCCTTAAGAATTAATTTGTATTAATTAGGTAGCTTGAGAACCACATAAAGAAATGGAAAAGGGGAATCATATGTCTGTTTTTGAGAAAAGGGACAAAATAAAACTTGAGGGCTGGAGCAGTATCTTTCTGTATTGCAGCACGTGATGTTCTGGGCTGTTTGTTCACATGTCATTAGCCTGTCTTCAAAAGAGGGGTTCAGAGAGGTTTCTAAAATAATAGGATGCCTGCACCACAGTTGTTTTCAGATTATTGTGTACCTGAGGGAAAGAAGAGAAACATAAGCAGACTGCATACATATCTTCAATGTATTTAAGAAAGTTTGTCATAGTGCATTATGAATTTGCATTGGAATAAAAAAGCACCCATCCATTCATTTTTTCCCCAGCATGAGTAAAAAATTAAACTTTTTTCCTTTTTTTTACTCTATACCAACACTGTGAAGGAAATGCAGTGCTGATCACAGCATATGGTATGCTTTTTTACTACACTTAACAATACATCCAGTTGTAATATCTGTGAGTAAGAAAACATACACTGAGCTTACTATAGGCTTTTAAAATCATTCTATGATAGGATGACCATGTTATTTCATTCAGACCCTTGATTAGTCCCAGCGGTTCTGACTGTGTTGAAGAGAGGGAAGGTGTAACGAGGAAAATTTACAAAATTAATCTCTATCCCACTCACTGTATCTATTTTCAATTTGCTATAGGTAGGAAAACAGGGACAATGCAAGTAAAAAGAAGCTCTTCTTTCCTAGGCTGATAACAGCCCATTTTCCTTTGTCTTAATGGAAGTGTAATCATTTAGTATCGTTTTGCAGTTTAGCTAAAAGTGGATAATGACATTTATTCTCTAGTTTTGAAGTTTAAAAGAAAAGTGTGTTGTGCTGATTCTGAATAAAAGTCCCATTTCTATCATGTTTTATCAATATAAAGGAATTTTCAGCATACCAAAAAAGCATACCAAAAATGTTATGCCAAGCACAGGGGAGATACGTTCTGCTGGTCTGGGCAGCAAGTTGAGATTTTATTTATACCATTTTGGCAAATGGCTTGTCAGCACTCCAGCTGAATTAATATATACCTTTGCACTCCTCTTTTCAGAGTAAAGAAGGGCAGAAGTCAGATATTTGGGAAGAGGGAAAAGCATATGGAATTTGAAAACTAATCTGTGAACTTGAATCTCTAATGTACCTCTCAAAATTTCCCTATATTTTGCACAATGCAATGCCTCCTCCTTTTTAAAATTCACTATTAATCTGCTCAGTAATTAGGAAAAAAAAAAGTTTAAACTTCCATATTTCACATTTCTCATCAGAAACAAATACTTAGTTTTGCTTCTGCTTAGCATAGAAATCCTAAAATTATTTCTCTTTGTATTCTAGCATGATCACTTTAATCCCCTGCATTGAGGGGAGGAAAACTTGGCTGTTTTTCCTGAAAAATGGGAAGCTGGGATACTTGGGATGGGATATGGGGTACTATACAGTATCTGCCAACCGTTACAGATTTTTTTCCCCCTTAAACCAATATGTTACAGAAACATTGTTGTAATTTAATACTACTTCATGTGGGACTGTTTACAGAAGAAGTCAGTATTTCTTCATTTCGGCCTTGGTCAAAGAGGCTAAAATTGTTTACTAAACTCCACCATTTAAGAATAATATTCAACCTATTGCCATTTTTGATAACTTTCCATGCTACGTCTAAATTGTTCCCCTCAGCTGCCTTTGACAAAAGCCAAAGTCTGAAAAGGGTTTTGTCTATTTCAATAGAAGAAGATTCCAGATACATTTTGTTTTTCATCTCAGAAGAAGGACAAAAGCCATAGCCAAAATTAAACATTAGGGTTCCTCCCCCAGCCTTTCTTTGTTTCCTACATGAAGGTTATTCGGGTTTAATAACAGTCACAGTTTCTGTGCAAAGAAGGGTAACATCGTAACCTTGAATAAAAAGAAATTACTGCTAGCAGAGGGTTTTCTGTACCAAGCAATCGGTTACTGCTTAGATTTCTTCTTAGCTGTTAAAAGAATAAAGCCCTTAAGTAGAAGCCATTCACCTTTCTAAAATTTGTTGGTAACTTTTACTCCAGGAGGAGGAAGGCCATTAAAGAAGCACTTCTTCTGTGTCACAGGGTTAAGTATTAAGAGCTTGCCAGTTATTTTTCTGTTTTGGTGGAGTTCTGAGCAGCCTGCTTGATTTCTCAGCTCCGGAGGCTCTTTATGCCCTCTTCACCAGACCTTAGACGCCTAGAAATGTCCCAAAACCTTTTTCAGAGGTGGAGAAAGCTGCTAGCTTAGAGGGTTAATTTAGCTTGCCTTGACTGTTGGCTGACCATTGATGCTTCAGGGGTCATAAAAAAGCACTGCTTTGATCCAATATCCCCATGCCTGGAGCATGCAGCTGTTGGGATGGAATCAAAAGTTGAATAAAACAACTAACCAAACAAAAACCTCCCAGAACAGGCACTCCTCTCCCAAACAAACAAACAAAAAACAACCCAAGAAATGCACAGAAAATACTGGGAAATTAACTCAATTTGCATAATTTTATTGTTCATTTAAAGGAGTCTGTGTTTCGCTGCAGAGCTCTGTTAACTCTTTGGGTAGGTCTCATCCAAACATATGTCCCTATAAGTAATTACTTCATTCTTTCATTTTTTCCCATTAGATGTAAATTTAAGGACACAATCAACTGTGTTTTCAAACAAATTAGCATTTGTATAATGAATGTTTTCATGATTATGCTTCAATATACATTTGTAGAGTCAAATTTCAGCTTAAAATCTTTAAAACACCAGATAGAAGTTCCCAACTAGGAAGAAGTACCTTATTAGCCAGACATGGCCTCTCTTGATTGTGGATGACTAGAACTGGATTTCATCCTTAACATGTTATTTAGTAATGTGCTGTAATTAAATCCTTCTTCATGTTTGAACAATAAAAAAGCCTTTGCTAAAAAGGCAGAACCTCTCTCCTGACAATGAAATGTAAAAAGCTTCTGTTGTTGAAAAACAGTTCCTTTTAAAAGTAATATGTGAAAATTATTCTTCCTTGTCTCTCTGAAAGTCTCCTTTTTACTGTCAGCTGGCTGTGGGAGTGGTGGTCGTTATGCACAAACCCACAATACAGAGCTTTTGGACAGAAGTGGGAGGAGTGGGAAATACCCCTGGATGTTGGGCAGCCCTTCAGAAGGATCTCAACAGGTCAGAGAGATGGGCAGGGAGGAACAGTCTGGAATTCTACAAAGGCAGATGCACAGTCCTGCATCTGGGGAGGAGCAGCCCTGGGCAGCAGCACAGAGCGGGGTGCCCTGCTGGAGAGCAGCTCTGCAGAGCAGGACCTGGGGCGCTGCTCCCTTCCGGCGGGCTCCATTCTGTGATTCTGTGACACGGGCATTCACATGTCCCACACTGGAGCTGATGCTTTGCCTTGGGACCTGAGCTCATGCAAATGCTGGTGCTCAGCACTTACCATGCTGCTGGAAGTGGCCCTGTCTGTCCAGTGGTCTGCAGTAACCTACCCCCTTCTCTCCATGGGAACCCGCAGGACAAAATAACTCTCTTCAAAACACTTTTAATGTTCTTTTACTCGCCCTGGGTGTTTGTGACTGAAAAAGTGGAATAATCAGTAGTTTTTTGCAACTACTCTGTCTCTGGATAGCATTAAATATACGAAATTGAAAGTTTCCCTGAAATTTCCAGCAGTGTCTGCCAGAGGGGTAAATGCTGCCAAGCAGCACCATCCCTGTCATCTGTAAAGGACCTGGTCAGTCAGACACTCCCTGGTTAGTGCTCTTTCATCTCCAATCACAAGATTACCTGCTGCAGGGTTGCTGGGAATGCTGCCAGACGTCAGTTGGAAACTTGTTGTTTGAGGGAATTAAAGCAAAACAAAACATATTTGCATAATCCCAGTTTGGATCAGGAGTATAATTTGGAAATGTGCACAGCCAGGATTGGAAGTGTAACATGAAATGGGCTGAGCTTTTTGATTTTTAGTGTATGTACTTATTAAAAATATTGAAAGAGGTTTCAATTGCAATGAAGTAGTATTTTCATGGAAAAAGAAGTATTGTGTCCTAAATAGTATTTTTGTAAGGATCAGCAGATGGAAACTGAAGCAAGACATATGCCAGTTTAGAAAGATTGAACATACATAACAACTGCTGCAATAAATCTATATTTCTGTCCCCTGAAATGCCTTTGAGCTAAGCTTAAATATCTCTTTGGAAGATTAACTTTGTCAAAGTATGTGTAAAACTTTAGTCAAATGTAAATAATTACACTAAGTCTGAGAATGATACTTTTCCATTAAGCCATTTGATTAGACCTCCTGGGTAGCTGGCTTGGGGAGGAGTGTCTCTGCCCCCAAGAGGGGTGGAGAGGTGTCAGGCAGCTGCACGATTCCAAAAGGAAAGCATGTTTCATATTAGATTGAGTAAAGTGTGAGTGGAAACTGTGATGGGCCCGAAGACAATATTTTGTGTATGGAAGTAGCTAATCAATGAGCATTTTGGGGAGGCTGAGCAATGTACATATTGCATGCCATGGAGAAATAGTGTGAGCACAGCTACCAGGCTAATAACCTGCTGTGAAAACATCTTGAAGATGATGGGAACATTGCAGCTTCACACTTGTGTAAGCTAATGCAGTCTCCAAAGCAGGATGCTCTGCCATCAGCCGTTAATGGTGAAGAGGAATAGTACTGTCCCAGAGACTCCTTTCCCTTTACGAGTGGCAGTAATTGAATAGCAGGCACTCAGAAGACACAGAAGGAATTTTTACAGGATTATGTGTGATCCAGAGTATTTGTTCATCTCTTAACTTCTGCTAGTGCTGTGTTCAGGCTGACTCCGACTATACAGACAACTTACCTTTGAAATAGGGTGTAACCTCTGCTACCTCCTCACAACCTTCAATTTGGCTTTCATGTCCATGGATCCAAACACATCAAATATATCACTGAACACCATTCACTGATGATTTATTGGGCTGCATTCTCAAAGCTGTACTCAAGAAGCCAACAGCTTAAAATGTAACAAAGGATCTTAAGGTGTCCTCTGGGGCAATCCAAATGCTTCCATGCTCACACAGAGCAGATAAGGCGCTGCGCCAACACCCATGATTTCATTAGTATAAAAATGTGGTTTTGTGCTCTGAGATACTCTTTATTGTCTTCAGTAGTGATAGCACAGGGAAAGAATGGCACACTTCCTATAAATTGGCACGTGGTGCTGGCTTCCTGTTGAGAGAGATATTGTTTATTAGAGGAATAGTTGGCCACACTTACTGGCAACTTTTCTCATCTATTTAAGTGATAGATAGAAGCAGCCTTACTGCATGAATAGATGCATCTATGGTTGTGTGCTGTTTTGTTCTTCATGTAGGAATAATGCATAATTTGACTCACTTACAAATGTGTTGTGGCCATCTACAAACCCCAAATTTCCCAATAGCTGAAGCACATAATTATTTTAATGTTTGTTTCGTTGATACTGTACAACTTGTAGAAATTAGGCCCTTTTGAAAATGTACTGATGACTTCTACAGAGAAGTCTGATTGTATCATGAAAATACAAGGCAAATGTATTATTTTGGATAACTCTTACCTTCTTTGTAGGAGAAGAAGAAAAAGGGCAGAGTGTAACAAGGACAAGGGGGAATTTTGTTGTCTTCCTTGGTCAGATGATTATGATCAGTAATGCATGAAGTGTGCAGTAAAACCACAGAGGAGTTACAGATTTTAAGCCCTAGTCTAGTCTATTGAGCCCAGGCACAAATTTTTAAGCTACTTAAAGCTAGCTATCCCTTTGTAAAGTCCACATAAAGGTTTTACCTTAGGAAAATTTGGAACTGAGCTACACTGATTACTACTAAGTTTAAGAATATGTCAAACACACAATTTTCTGAGGAAAGATCACAGAAAGTATATATGTAACTGTGAGCTGAAGCTGAGTGATAAAACTTGGCTCCTGGTCAAGGTTAAATTATACAAAAATACTTTATGATCATTTTGTCTTGATCCTTTTTGCAGTGAAAATCTAATGTCACATGAAAAGGGGAGATTTCTTGATGTCTAGAATTTAATTTGTGTGTCAGCACTGAGGTATCAAATTATCTCCTATTTACTGTACTGCCTCAGCTAAAACACAAACACAAAACCACAAAGCTCTTGACTGCAGCAAGTGTAGTGTCATAAGAAAAAAAGCACAGAAATTTGCATCAAAACAGAATAAAGTTTTGCTTAAATGAGATAAAAAAATAAGGAGGAAGCTTAGTATTCTTCTAGCGAGCAGCTGCTGTGATTGTTAATTAGGGAAATAAATGAAAAGCTGTCAGTTCATTTTGGCAGTTTGTTTCTAATGCACCAGTGAGGAGCAGACACACCAGAGCTTGTGAGAGATTTTTCATTTGAGCTTCAAAGAGCAGGGGAGTTCTCCACCGAGCAAGGTAATGCTGCTTTTAATAGCAGGTGTGAACCATACAAATCTGTTGAGAACCTGCTAATTTGCTTTCTCTTTATCTAGTTTTAGGATAACAAAACAAATAAATCTAAAAGCTAATCTACTCACTCTGGGCTCCTTCATCCTTGCACCACATGAGTGTGAGCATGAGGCATGCCTGGCATTTCTGTGAGCTTACTTCAAATGAAGCACACGTCAGTGAGTTGTAGTCTGTACACAGACTACAACTTCTTCTGATGAACACAGTAATCTTCTGATGAGCACAGTAATCTGATGAGCACAGTAATCACCTCTGTAGCCACAAATGCAAGCACAGACACCCACTCCCATTAGTCTGTACTGCCCAGGAGCTCTATAGATGCTTGCAGGTCAATAAAAGGATAGCCTGACCCGTGACTAAATCACAGGACCGGTGGTGAAAATCTTGTGCCATCACGGCTGTTTGTAACTGTGCCTTGCTGTACACTTGCCATCAGTCCATGGCTCAGTGACACCAGCTTCACAGGCATGCTTGAGCACTCCTGACTTTGCAGGGTTTCAGCAGAGGCTGAAATGCTTGAGCTATGGGAAACAGAATTAACTGAGGAAGTTAGTATGAGTCTGCATCAGCCACACACAACTCCTTGGAAACAGGAGCTGGAGAGTCTGCTGGCTGGTGGAATCTTTTCAGGGAAAGAAGCTATTATTGGACATTGAATTGTTTACTAGCTATGGATTTTTTTCTTTAAAATGATGCTTTATTTGTGCCTCTTTTATAATCTTCCAGCCAGACAAATTATGATCATGTCAAACTCTGAATCATAAGCATTACAGAAATAGAAGAGTAGAAAAAAATTTGCGTAATTGCTTTATGCAGTGGATCAGGAAAAGATTTCATTATTTGAAGTACCAGTTGAGGTACAGAATTTTATGCTATCTTAGAGAAAAGCTTTTGCAATAGGTATAATCTGTTTCTGTGTATACATTATACATTCATAGAATAGTGACATTTCTTATGCATGAATTGCCTGAAAATATGCTGATTATAGCAGTATGTTTGCCTGCAACAAAGTATTGTTCTATGCCTGTGGGTTACATATTAAATGGCTTTAATTAGAGAAGATGGATTAATCTGGAAACTCATGCAGATTTACACCACAACACAGGTGACACAGTGTTTACATGGTGTGGTGCTGCTGCGGCCATCTTCCTCAATTCTAGTCTGTCTCTCTCTGTTGCTACTTTTACACCTCCAGCCTGATTATTGTGTTTGCAATTCTACAACAGAGACAGAAGACAGTGATAATTCATGCCAGCATTTTGGAGTAGTTTGAAGCTAACTGAGCCATATATAGTACGAATAAAATTCTGATATCATTAAAGTTGATGGCAAAATTCTCACTGAATAAAGTAGGACCTGAATTTTGATTCCAAGTAGGAAATGAGTTGTCCTCAGTGGGCATATTATAAGCATATTATAAGTACCTCTGGATACCTCAAATGGCACAGAATTACAAATAAAACACCTCTTTAATATCTCTCAAAAATAATTTGAATAATATACTTTCTAAATAGCATCAGTTGATGACCTTTCTTTCAGAAGTATAAGGATTGTTTTTTGACTTGTACTGTATATTAGGTTAAATAACCTCGATGTGATAACAATCCAATCACAATCCCTTCCAAATAAATGGCTTGAAAATACAAAGTGTATTTAATCGCATTAAGGGTAACCACGTGGAAAAAAAATTATCATCCCTTGTAATGAAGCTGTCAGTGATGTCATATGGAGGGTGAATACTGCAAATCAATGCAGTTGTTCCTGTCAGCATTCAGGAAACAAGAATGTTAAAATCTGGCAGTGAAATCTTAAAATATAGACAGAAATTAATTGAATTTTAAAACTATTAATTTCTCTGTCTTATAGTAACTTGATTTAGCTAGATTTGTACCAAGCCTATTACTAACTGCAGAGGAGAGAGCTACAGAACAGGCACACAGAGTATCACAGACCAACACAAATAGGAACAAATCTGAAATTTCATTAAGGCACTCGAACTTCACAGCTCCCCACTTCTTTGCTGCAGCGTTTGTAACAGAATTCCTGTGAACAAAATATACAAAGTTCCAGTTGTTGCCATATCAATGCTGAGAGGAGAGATGGGGATGTGTTGTGACTCTGTACACTGACACCTACACAAACTTACAAATGGGTAGAACAGACTTGGAAAAAGCACTGCCCTCATCACTGCTAGGTGGGTTAATCCTTCACAGGCTTTGTGCTCTGTACCAGCCTGCTTTCTTCCTGAGGATTTGCAAAACACTTTGTGCACTTTAAGAATATGGTGGTGATGACTTTGATATCAAACTGCTGTCACCTGTCAAGCAAAGCTTGACAGCTGCTTAGCTGCTGTTAGCAGTATTATAAAAGTGCTGTGTAGCAGCCAGCACAGCTGCTTATACACAAAGGAAAAGTGGGCAGATAAATAGCAGATAATTCTTTATTACAAATTTGAGATCTTGTTAGAATGCAGTTGTACATTATGATGAACAGAAGTGTATGAGCAGTTGCATGTAAATATTTAAATCTTTTCACAGAGTACTTGGCTTGATAGATCTACTATTTTTAAAAGTAATTTAATATCTGTAATGGGCATCTCAAATATCCCATTCAATGGGAAACAGCATCATTAGCACAGCATGCAGAAACATGTAGATAACCAGTGAGCTAACAGTTCCAGAAAGTGCTTTACATGTCCCAGAGGAGTCTCCTACTCACTCAGTGGCATTGTCTAACTGCTCTGTGGGGTGGTCTGAGTGATTTGTTACCCTCAGCAGTAGGCTGCACAGTTTACACAGGTTAGTTCCCGACTTTTGGAGAGGATTCTGCCTGTCATTTCTATGCCTTTTTAAATTGCCACATTTGTAGCCAGACAATTATCATTTTGTCATTGTGGTTAAATAGAAAAGAGCACTGTATTCAAATGACAGCACCAAGTATATTTCAGTATTGCTGAGCCTAAACAACATGCTGTTCATCTCATATCCATATCAATCTGTAGTCTTCCCCTCTCTCCCCTGTCACTAGAGCAGCACAGGGCAGCTGCTTGCTCAGATGTGGAGATCATATTTTAAGTCATCTAACTTGTATTCAAATCAGGGGATGTTGTGCTCCTTAGAAAGCAAAGGGTTCCTTGGGCTGAAGGTTTGCCTTCAGGCTCTCGTGACTGGAGACAGCAATGCAACAATAGTAAATTTAAATTGGATTTATTTTTTTTATTAGTCATTTTACACTTGTGCCTTGTGTATTCTTAGATGGCAGCATAGCTGAATAAAAACACACCATCAGCTAATCAAGATCCTTTACAAAACTGGGAGACTTGCAAGAATGCACGTAGTAGCTAAAGGACTTTGCTCAAATGGAACAGGTTAAACTAAAATGCTTAGTTGCTGTTGTGATTTGAATTGCCACAGCTCTGACCTCAGAGAGCGCTGATCAAACAACAACAGATGTTTCATACCTGTTCTAGCCATAGTTTAGTCAATACCCAGTAAAAATACTGTTGGAATAACTCCAGGCAGCAGCTTGCACCAGTGCACGTGCTGTGGCGTTTACCTGGAATATCTGGACAGCAGTTGCACCACCCTCCCAATGGGTTTGAGCAGGTGTTGGTGGCTGTTCCTCCTCTGGGAAGAACCAAGGCACGCTGCCACTGTGTAGCTCTCCTTACCCAGTCTTACTCCCAGTGCTTGCAAGCAGAGTTACTCTCTAGTGCTTGCAGGTCTGAGGGTTGTGTGGATGGTGCAGGGATGCTGGAGGACAGGTTCAGAGCAATAGCACAAAATCTGCTGCTTTTGGGTGTGTGACTCCTGCTGTGAGCCCGCTATTGCCACCTACTAACACCGTGGTGATGGTTTTGGGAGTCAGAGGAGTGTTTGTACATGCTGCTGTTCTGGGCTGTACAGGCTGGTTTCTCAGTGGTCATTGCAAACCAGACAGGGGTGGCCCTCAGAGGAACAGAGGTTTTTACTAAATCTCTGAGTAGCAAATAAATTTTAAATTTAATAGAATAATTCTCATTTATCCTCATTTTTAGGAGCAGTTGGAGTGACACAGACAGTGAGTTGTTAGTCCTCCTTTTGACACTTTGGCTTTTATCAAGTTCTCTTGGCAGGTAACAACTACAGGGAGGCAGGATTTCTTAAAGCCAACGATGGTTATAAATGCATTCCCAGAGGTATGAGGTATGTGTAAATTAGTTTCCTGCTGTGTGTATATCTTTTCTAATTCTTTTGAATCAGAGAAATGCAGGAGCTCCAAGAATTATATACGTTTTCATGGTCATCAAGGAGGTTAGAAAGAGATTACTTCTCTTGTTATATGCAATCACTTCAAGTGAGAAACCCAGTCTCTTCAACATTGACCCCTTAAATAGTGGGTGTGGAAGAGAGATAGGAAATATGCTGTTTTGTGGGCGTGGGAAAAGGAGAGTGGGGGTTTATGAGCCTGTATTGAATTAGAGCCAGGATGCTGAACTGCACCTTCACTTGCATGGGGAGAAAGCAGACTTCTGTGTAGTGTTCTTGCTATATCCCATTGATAGATAAAGTCCACAAAAAAAAAAAAAAAAAAAAAA